>BSBK01004683.1:870000-907500 GCA_027943335.1 Chamaecyparis obtusa
AGTGGTAGTCTCAGGGCCCTAAATAGAATTAGAAGACACAAACCCCTCAGACACAGTCATCTAAGACTCAGAAATCCTCTAGGGGGTTGTTCCAGTAGGACCAAAGGGTCATAGTAGCCTAGGACATAGGGAGTATAGATTCAAACCCAAGGGCCATGTTACACTTGTGGTGGTATGGGTCATATACTGAGACAGTGCCCACAGGGACAATCAACCAATGGTCAAAGAGGGGCTACCTTAGAGCCTACAATCAGAGATATGGGTAGATCCAATAGAGTATTTACAATGATTGATAACCACCAGGCTAAGCACTAGGCCATGATCATAGAGGCCATAGGTATGATTCAGGGTATCAGTGTTTCTATCTTATTTGATTCAGGAGCCACAAACTCTTTTATATCTCCATATGTAGTGGAGCGTTGTGGGCTAGTGGTAGTTAGTTAGGATGTTAGTTGGGAGGTCAAGTTAGCTTTAGGAGCTAGGGTGTCTATTAGTTCCTTAGTCTATAGTTTTTAGATTCATATTGGAGACTTGATCACGATGTTTGGCCTCCACATTACCCCTCTAGGTTCTTATGATGTAGTTCTTGGCATGGATTGGCTATGTGTCCATAGTGCCAAGATGGATTTTCATTAGAAGAGGGTTGAGTGTGTTGATGATCATGGTACTTCTATGGTGATATTTGGAGTACAGAGACCCGTATCCCTTTGCATGATTTTCACTATGTAGCTTAGGTGGTGTGTGTGGAAGGGATGTCAGTTATTTGCCATCACCATTAGTGATAGAGAGGAGGATTCACAGGAGGAGCCTTCACTCGAGGATTATCCCATTCTTTAGGAGTTTGCAGATGTATTTCCTACTGAGCTGCCTAGTATGCCTCCACCTAGGGTAGTTGATTTTCATATAGACCTTGTGTCAGGAGCTGAGCTTGTATCTAGACCACCTTATAGGATGACCACACATGAGCTCAATGAGCTCAAGATTCAGTTAGAAGAGCTCTTGGACAAAGGGCATATCTGACCTAGTGTATCACCTTGGGGTGCACCAGTGATTTTTGTGAAGAAGAAGGATGGATCACTTAGATTGTTCATTGATTATCAATAGTTAAATAAAGTAACAATTAAGAACCGATACCCACTCCTCAGGATTGATGATTTATTTGATCGGTTGTAGGGTGCCCAGGTATTATTAAAGATAGATCTAAATTCAGGGTACCACCCGCTATAGATAGTGGAGATTGATATCCACAAGATTTCCCTTCATACAAGGTATGGTCACTATGAGTTCACAGTGGTGCCATTTGGCCTTAGGAATGCTCTAGCTATGTTCACGAGCCTCATGAATAGAGTATTTTACACATTCTTGGATAAGTTTGCGGTGGTGTTCCTTGATGATATTTTGATCTATTTCTTTAATGAGGAGGAACATGAGGAGCATCTAAGATAGGTTCTATAGCATTTGAGGGAGAATCAGTTATATGGAAGCTTGTCAAAGTGTGCCTTCTTTAGACCTGAGGTGCACTATCTTGGCCATGTTATATCTGGAAATGGGATCTCTATAGACCCATCGAAGATTACAGCCATTATGGATTGGCCAGCACCCACCATTGTCACTAAGGTTAGGAGTTTTATGGGCTTAGCAGATTATTACAAAAGCTTTATGGTAGGATTTTCTAGGATAGATCATCCCATCACTTCCCTTCAGATAAATGGTAAGAAGTATGAATGGATAGAGAAGTGTGAGAGAGCTTTCCAGGAGCTCAAGAGAGCCCTCACTAGTGCACCAATTTTAGTAGTGCCAGATACTTCAACAGACTTTGTTGTGTGCATTGATGCTTCTTTGGATGGCTTGGGAGTAGTTCTTATGTAGGATGGTCAACCTATAGCTTTTGAGTCTAGGAAGTTAAAGAGTCATGAGCTCAATTATCCCACACATGACCTAGAACTCACATTAGTGGTTCATGCCTTGGTGAGATGGTGACACTTCCTTCTAGGTCACTGATTTGAGCTTCATTCAAATCACTAGAGCCTACAGTATATCTTTACATAGCCTAATCTTAATGCTAGGTAGAGGAGATGGATGGAATTTTTGTGTGAGTATGATTTTGATGTTCATTACATCAAAGGGAAAAAAAATGGTGTTGCAGATGCCTTGAGTAGGAGGTGGCATGAACTCTCATCTATGACTTCTAGTATAGATTTTAGGGAGCACATCTTGCATCACTTTCTAGAGGATGGATTTTATGTAGAGGTTTGTCAGGTTATCCATTCTTAGAGACCCCTTGAGGGGAGATTTGCAGAGTATTCCTTAGAGTCTGATGGACTTCTATGTCATAGAGGATGCATTTATGTACCCTCTATGGGTGACTTGCAAGATTTTATTGTGCTTGAGGCTCACAAAGCACATTATGCATCTCATCCAGGAGTTAAGAAGTTTCATGCCGATCTGAGATAGTTGTATCATTAACCAGGCATGAGATTGCAAATTGCCAGCATAGTTGCTAGATGCCTAGAGTGTCAGAGAGTGAAGGCAGAGCACAGTCATCCAGGTGGGCTCCTGTAGCCACATGAGATTTTTGAGTGGAAGTGGGATACTATATCTATGGGCTTCATTGTTGGTCTCCCTATGTCTTCTCACCACCATGATGCCATCTTGGTGATAGTCGACACATTAACCAAGGTTTCCCACTTCTCACTTGTGCATACAACATTCACAACATGAGATGTAGATTAGGTGTTCTTACAGGATATTGTCAGACTTCATGGAATTCCCTATAAGATCATCTCTAATAGAGACTCGTTGCTCACATTAGCTTTTTGGAGAGAGTTATAGGTAGCATTGGGCACTAGGCTCAATTTCAATACAACATATCACCCTCGGACAGATGGATAGACAGAGAGGGTTAACCAAGTGTTAGAGGATATGTTATATATGTATGTGATGGACCATTAGGTCAAGTGGGACGAATACCTACATTTGATAGAGTTTGCCTATAATAATGGGCATCATTCTTCTATTGGTATGCTGTCATATCAGGCCTTGTATGATAGACCATGCAGGATACCAATGAGTTGGGATAGGATCGAGGATAGATCATCTATTGGACCTCAGTTGGTCAAGGATATGGAGCAGCAAGTGGTCTTGATTAGACAACATCTTAAAGAGGCTCAAGATTGACATAAGAAGTATGCAGATGCAAAGAGGTTTGACTGTGAGTATATGGTTGGAGATAGGGTCTTCTTCAGAGTGCACCTACATAAGAGTCCAATCTATTTTGGAAAGGGCTCTAAGTTAGCACCTCGCTTTGTTGGACCTTTTGAGATACTAGAGAGGATAGGACCAGTTGCCTACTATTTAGCTTTGCCACCTAGCCTGTCATGCATCCACAATGTGTTTCATGTATCTATGTTACAAAAATATATTTATGATGAGTCTCACATTATAGATTGGGATGCCTTGCAAGTAGAGTCAGATGAATAGATAGCCTTGGAGACCATTCACATTTTGGGCTGACGGACCCTACAACTTCAAGGCAGAGAGCTAGACCAGGTTAGGGTCTAGTGGGATTGTTATGATGAGGTCATGGTTTCATGAGAGGATGCAACACAAATGAGATCATAGTACCCATACCTTTTTGATGAACTCCAAGAGGAAGTTCATTCCTAGGAGGGGAGGATGTGAGGCCTCACCCTGACCCATCATAGCATTTTTGACCATTCACATTTTTGATACACTTTTTGATTATCCTAATAGAGACTCAAGATACTATGTTCGATGATGATTATTATATTATGTGGATTACATTGTGATGTGGATTAGAACCTAGAGTATGTCATGATTTTTTTTATGCATGTTTAGTTATGTGAATTGATGAGAAGATTGGATCATATTTAAATTTGATTACTTCATGCATGACATGTCATGATGATTATGGAATTATTATGTTTAAACATTATTGAACAAAAAATTGCAATTAGAATTGAATTTTGCATATGATTTATGTTGCTAAATAAAGAATTGAAAATGTATATTTCATGTGATTTTATCACCTCTAACTACTAATGCTCAATGTTTAGTGTGCAGGTAAGAGAACCATGGAATTAGTCAGAGAATCAGTAACCAACCATTGTGCAAACTGTAAAGCTAAGGTTGAACCTAATGAAGAGGTTCAAACCTCATTGTTAAGTGACTTAATTTGTAACCATAAAATTGTGTGTATGTATTAGGTGTCTCTTAACACTTTTTATGTGTTTATGTAATTACATGTTTACTATGGTTGGCAATGTAAACCTAAGAGTAACTGACTTTTCAGAACATAATTAATTTCCTTGTTGGAGATACTTGTAAACCTCACCAATTTGATTATTTAAATTTAATTTTTCTTCTAGCCACTTCTAGAGACCAAAAAGAGGTCCTAAGGGCTAGATTTAGCAAAATTTAAGTACCTAAGTGGTAGGGGTATGGGTTAGGAAGGTTTTTAACATATCATTAACCCCCTAGAGGCCTTGGTGACCCATTTTATGACCCATTTTCCATAAGCTTCGAAAATGGGATTGAGTCTTGACCTCTACACAACCTCATACTTCCTTCCAATTAGGCATTTATGATAGGGGACAAGGAAAAGCCAAAGGACTTTAGGGTCAATTCTGGAATTAATATTAGTCGGTGGGTAGAAGTTGGAGGTCCTTTTAGAGGCCCTTGGTAGAGTTAGTGGGTGTTCACCCACTCTCTACTTTTAGAGACATTAGGGTTTTGGATTGAAGGAAGGATAAGGGATTGGGCTCTTCTCAAAATTCATTTTCCATAACACATTGTGAAGGTTGGTCTCCATTTCCATGAAAGACCTTTATTTTTTGTTGCAAGTAGATTTGTATGTTCTTAATTCTCTTGCATATGTTCATGTATTTGTGTTGTTATTATGTATGGGAATGGGATTTTGGGTTTGAATCCTTGTTTATGGTTTTAACTTTGTTTTTGAATATGAGAGTTTTTGTGAAGGGTCTAATGGCATTACCCACCCTTGGATAGGGAAGAAGTGGCCATGTATGGGGGAAGGGGTTAGTTGGATTCCATAATAGTGTAGAGTTTCTTGTCATGGAGAGAAGAGGGAAAAAAGGTAAGGTGTATGGGTCCTTGCATGCCATTGTATTTGATCCAAATTTTGGGAGAGATAAGGAGAAGGTTGGTTGGAAAGATGTATGTGATTTTAGCCTTAAAGAGGCATGTTATTTGTAAGTATTATTTTTGGCATTCTCCAACATGGAAGTCCACCTTCACCCCTTTTTATGGGTTCATGGTGAATCCATTTGTGCAAGCCTTGGGAGGGTGTTCATGTTGTTGTATTCATGTTATGTGAATGTGTGATTGTCACCCATTGGTTATTGATTCTCCTAGCTCGGGGGTGCTCTCCATGAGACCTAGAATGGGAGGTGAGCTTCCCATGGTTCTATTCTTGGATTTGCAGGTTTTGAAGTCAAGAAATTATGGATAAAGCTTTGGAGAGTTCTCCATTTTGGTGTGGTTGTGTGATGACAACCCTATTGTTGTATTGAGGATTCCCTTGTAATGATATTGATCATTTGGTTTAAACTTGTAATGTTATTTATATTTCTTTTGGCCTTTGTGAAGTTTTAATGGAGAGAAGTTTTGTTATCCTCCTTTAAACTCTCATTGAGTAATACTACCAATTGTATTGTCTTGTTGTAAATGTGAAAAATTCTCCTTCATGAAGAATATGTATTTGTATTTGAAGAGATTTCCATAATGAAAATGATGAATCATTACTTTCATGCTTACTGTATTCTAATTCTTGTAATAGTGAAGTTATTCTTTCATTGCAAAATGATTTCCAAGTTGATAGAGTAGGCAATTTAATAGTTTCAATAGCATATAAGATCTTGTAGATGTATGAACCTTGTAGTTTCTTTAATGTTTGATTATGATATTGAAGTTCAATATTAGTCAATCTCTCCTTGAACAACTTCTATTGCAATAGGATCCTCACCCTAGTTTGAAAATCAACTTTGTAACCTCATACTCCCTTAACATGAAGCATGGTAACAATGTTAAATTAAACAAATTTGTATACTATTGTAACATTGACATAACACTATTAGTCAATTCATAGACTTCTTAGTGCAATGCACTAATTAGATTATTAAATTCATACTATTAGATCTCTTATAACAAGCAAAGAAATTTAAAAATGGAGCTATGACAAAACAAAATTAATAGCAATTCCCACTTTTTAGAGAGCAAAAATGCTCTCTGGATTTTGTATGGGAAGGAAATAATTCTCTTGCCACAAAGAATATTCCCTTCCCTTCCAAAAATGCTTCATAATTAGAGTTAATATAAATTAACCCCTTATATAACCTTATTTTATTAGCTAAATCCTAAGTAACCCATGTTGTTAAATAAATCATATAAACATAGCTTGCTAAGATAAATTATAAAAAAAAACATAACATACCTTTTTGAGGAGCTGCTCCTGGGCCCCATGCTCATGATTAAATTTTGTTCTCCATGAAGCATTTTCAAAAATTCTCATTGCAAGAGTTTATGAGAATGTGGGAGGTGGGACCCACAACTTTATCCCCTTCCCACCTTTCACCTATTTTCCTGAGAAACTTAATACTTGTCCCTTTGACAAGTTTCCTACCCTCATTCTCTTCCATGTGAAAATCTTTAGGGGCTTAAGATGTGATGTTATGTTGGGCCCCAGCCCCCCCATGTTACCATCCAATCACCTCCCTTTACTTTTGAAAGTCTTCTTGTCTGTGCAGACTTTGGAAGTCTGACATGGACTTAGTCCACTTCTCTATGTTTAGATCTCTTCCCCATATGTACCTCTTCCTTGGCATAGTTTAAGCATTAATTTATCCTCCCCTTTTTCCTTGTGTGAATCTATGTGCTTGGGTTGGCATTGATATGCTAGGTGGGTCCGATGTCAACTTGAAACATGTGCATGTATTTCTTAAGGGACCTCTCTCCTTTCATGCGTATTCACACAAGCCTTGTGGATTTTGTTTTAAGATTTTAATTACATGAATCTCACGTAGACCTAGGCTGATTTGGGGAGCTTGTCACATCTCCCCACTTGGCACATGGAGCCATGGAGATAGAGGGGGTGAAGTGATAGGTTTAGGTTAACTAGGATATATTGGTAGGGTAATTAGATTAGATGTCTATGATTAATAGGTAGATTTGTAGACTAAAAAGATGGGAACATTTTCTTTAATTTATTTATTCTATGTAATTGTTTCAATTAGAATTTGTTAATAAATCTGCTCACACTATTAATTATTAGTATTACTATTACTTAATTATTAATAAGTTAAATTGAGATTAGGCATATGTTGTTTAGATGTTAATTGAAGTTATTAGTTAAAGAAACTTACTGATAATGGGCACTAATCTATTATTATTAAATCATATTGTTATTTGATAAGCTAGTAATATTAGAAATTAGTTAGGATATCTTTTATTGATAGGTTAGTAGGATAACCTTTAGGATTTGAATTATTCTTTTGGTTAATAATTTATTTAGTTATTTGGTAATGATTTTGTTGGGGAATTAATTTATTAATTAAATTAATTATCTATTACTAGAATATGGTTAAAGTGTGTTGGGCCCCACTTCTAGAAAATCAGTTGTTAGATCAATGGTTTATCTCACCCATATAGTAATTAGTTTTTAAGTTTAATTTGTTAGGTTTATTCTTTAATAATTAGAAGTAATACTATAGTTCAATTTATTCAATGACAAACACTAGAGTATTAATAGTAATTTAGTTGGCTTTGGATTAAATAGTCAACTTGTCATTGGTTAGTAGGATTTTGGATTATTGAATCAATGAACCCTAAGTAACCTCATTTTATTTAGAAGTTGCTTAGTATATATTGAGGATGGTAGTATAACTAATAGTCCTTTGTATGATTAGATATCAACATATTCTAAATAACACCATGTGGTTCATTGTCAAATCCTAATTGAAATTCCATCATTAATGTAATTATTTTGTGAGTCCTCACCATAGGACCAAATATCTTATAGTTGAATTGAACCCTATTCGAGAACCATAACCTAGGTAGACTTCATAATTGTGAGTATAGTCTAATTGGGATAAATGGATTATCTAATGTCCTAGGTGTCTTTGTATTCATCCTGAATGAAATTCCCAAGTGGAAACCACATCCACTAGAGGGATCCGCTATCTGAACAAACTAGACCCCAAGTTGTGACTCGCTTAACTGTAGACAAACTTATCCTTATGCTAGAATGTTTTTCTCTCTCATTTGAACCCTTTAAAAAAAATGTTGTGTTTTTGGTTGGTTAAATTATGGGCATGACATAATATCATCCATTTTACCATATTTATCCTTAGCATCATCAGTCTTCTCAATCTTGACTTTCTTTAGTTTAGGATCATCAGTTTTGGCTTCCACTATGGATGCATTCTCAATCTCTAATGCTATCTTTTCTTCCCTTGCTTTATCTAGGCCTGCTTGTGTTACTCCATGAATTTTGAGTATCTCAAATGGAGTCTTTGAGGCTTTCCTCTTTGTTGCTACACTGCATCAACTTCCCTTGTCTTTTCTTTATAAGTATCCCACCTAGGTTGATTAGGGTCATTAGGTGATGAAAGTAGTACTTGTGCATATGCTTCTAAGATTGGTTCTTCAACTTCATATCCAAGTGGATGGATCCAATTTGTTCTAGGTTCAACTGCTTCCATACATGTTATATCAATTTCTAGCATAAAGAAAATGCTATCTTTGTATTTTTTAACAATAACATCTTGTATCCTGTACCTCATATGCATTTTGATCCTAAATTTTTTCAATTCCAACTCCATGTAATCCTTTAATGTGTTCTCATTAGATGCTTTAAGAGATATTACAGGCATTGTAGGTAAAGTCTTGTCTAAATATAAATCTGAGACCTTTCCAAGTATGTGGAAGTACATGTAGATAATCAAAGACCCAAACTTGAATATTTTAGTCTTATCATGCTTGATGGCTCTAATATTGTCAATCAGTTGTGTGCACAAGATTTCACATAGATTGAACTCTCCCTTTTCTCTAACAATTTTGATTGTTGTAGGTATACTGGTTGCATACACACTATTAACCCTGTTAGTGTGTTGAAACTTATAACCTAATATCATAGACATCAATTTGATGTCTTTCTCCTCTATAGGCTCAATTTTCATACTGTGCCTATCAATCATGGAATTACATGCATGTTCAACTTATTTCCTTACATCCTTACCCATTGGAAGAATGACACTTGTCCTACAAAGGCTTGTCATCTCATGAATAAGGTCTCTTGTGATTATTACTAGTACTTCACCTATCTAGAATAAGTCATCATGAATCCTACTGAGCAATATCTTGATCCATTCAGACTCATAAAAGTCATACGCTGTAGCATATTCAACTATGGGATGGTTTTCTAGTTGAGCCAACTCATCTTGGAAGGTTTTTTTTGGCTTTATCATAGTTTGAATGTGCACTCTAATCCTATCAAGTCCAACTGGTTCTTTCTTGCAATGAATATATGCACGAATGCCCTCAACATACATGATGCCCATAGGGGTTTTTGAGAACACACCTTCTAGGTCATCTAAAGTAGACTTAAAAGGGTGCCTCTTGAAAACATGTATTTTCCTCTCCACAACATCAAACACAACAAGTGTAGCCATAGCTTACTTGTTTTGTCACTTCAAATCAGTTTTCAAGAACTTCTGAATCATCATGATGAATTAGGGCTTCACAAGCGATCAATCACACTCTTTCACTTGGTGAATCAAACTTCAATACTTCACAATCACTACTAGGGCTTCTATGATCTCCAATCACTCTAGCTCAAATGCAATGAGTGATCTCTAAGTTTTTTTAGAATATAAAGTGAAATTTTTGCCATTAATGATTGTAGTGTAAACAAGAATTCAATTGAGATTTTCCAACTTCCATCCTACAATCGATCAAGTAGTGTGCTCTTGAACATAGCCTCAAGTAGTCTCCAAAAGGTTAAATACAAAGGTTCATGCTCTGAGGGTGAGTATACCAGCCACACAAGGGTCTAGTGCTAAATTAGCTCCCCCTATACCCTGAGGGCCATTTATCCAGATGTAGAGGGTGCATCCATTGCAGATGCATCCAATACATTTTCATCAACTTTATCCTTCTTTGCCTCTATCCAAATCATACCCAAATTCTTTGTATCTTTCACAAACTTGACTTCTCCTTCAGTATCCAATATTGAAATTTATGGCTTTTTTGGGCTTTCCTGACTTTGTGTTCGAGATCTATAGAACTTTGAGATGTGTCTAGCCTTCTTACAAGAGTGATAAATAACTAGAGGAATAAAATTCCTTGGTGCATTGATGTGGGTTACCATTTTACACTATCTTGTTGAGTGACCATTATAATTGCAAATCTTACATGTAATACTTTGAGAAATTCTTGCATTTGGTTGATTCTAATTTCTCTGATTATGTCAAGTCTTGTTCTTCTGACTTGTTCTACAATTTGTAGCTCTATGACCAATTTTATTGCATGAATAATAGTAACCATTGAAAGGTCTTACCTCTTTACAATCCCTTGCAATGTGTCCATGCTTGTTACATGCATAACAAGTTTGGTCTACTGGCTTGTGCTCATCCATAGATGGTTCAACATTATATTTAGTTTGATTTTTAGTTTCCTTGACATCTATAGTGTCTCCTAGTGCTTTCATCCTTGATCACATGTTATCAATCTAATTTTGTGCTTCATTGTATCCTCTAATGCTGGTGTCTTATTTAAGCATCTATGCATATAACTATGATTCAATCAAATTAGAACTGGTGTGTAATTTCTCAATGTGATTATTTTCCTCTTTCAACTCAGATTCTAACTTTTCTTTGCTATTTCTTAGCTCCAAGATCTCCATGTTTTCTTGCCTTAATTATTCATTGAGTTGAAGTTTCTCTTTGATCTGTTCATCATAAATTTATTGATTGTTACATAGATTTTCATCTAACTCTTCAATCTAATCCTTTAGAGATGTGTTTTCTTCATTTAGCTTTTTGATCATTATTCCTAAGTCACTTGTAGATCAATCTTTTAAGTCCTTTTTCAATCTTTTGATGATTTCTTGTGAACCACTGACCTTTTCTTTTAGTTCTTCAACTTATTTCTTAGATTTGTCTAGGTCTTCTAGAGCTACTTTGAAGATTGTTCTTTAGATGTTTCATTTCTTCTGAACCCATGATCTCCTAAAGTGGTTAAACTTTTCTTCAGAGGACCGGAGATCTAATACCAATTGTTAAGAATAGGAACACTGAGAGGGGTGGTGAATCAGTATTCACTATATCTAATCTTTTTACTTTACTCTTGCAACTTAACTTGATTTCTTAAGTACTAAAGTAAACATCAATGTAAACAAGATAGACAATCACAACACATAATACCAATATGATTACGGGGAAACCCAAATAGGTAAATACCCTGCTGGGAATTCATACCCACTAATAACTGCACTAGTGTCTTATGATCCTTGTTAGAAGATCTTACAATCTTGTTAGAAGTTGATCTTTACAATGCATTTAGTATAGAGACCTGGTCAAAGGTCAGACCCTGTTAGGATTCTTGTACAATAAACCTTTTAGGGGTGTGGACTCACTATCCTAGAGCTCACTACTCAAATGGTGAAGGCTACAACCTTCTAATCTCAGATACACACTATATCTACTGGACAAACTGGTTCTATGAAACTACTTGTCTAGTCAGTTCCTTTGATGCGCTAATGCTTTGACCTCTTGAAAATCTCTAATACATTCTAACTACTCTTCACATACTTTTTCTCTTCTTATCTTGTATCTATATTCAATTACATGCCTTATTACAAAGGCACATCTAATATTTATATGCGCTACCAAAATAATTAACTAGGTTGGCCTATAACCGATTACATACAATGCTTCCAAGTGAATTGGCTCAAGAATGTTTACAAACAAGGATGTTTACATGTCTAATATCTAATTACAATAGGTGCATCTCCTTTACAAAATAATTATATAACCTCTAATCAAATTACTACCAGCAAGTTGCATACTCTGTTCCATTTTGGCACTCACTGTCTGTACCACTTCAATTGACTGTAACTTCTGCATACTGACTCAAATCATCATGCACTCTTAGACTTAGCATGAATACATATTAAAAAGATTATCTTCAAGGGTGCATGCCATAACTCTATCATACACACATGTGCTAATGCTCTGATCACCTGGCGCTCTACTATCTATCCAGTCTTGCACAATTAGCCATATTTATGATCTTCTTCAATATGCACTGAGTCCAAAACCTAATATAACTTTTTTGCCATAATGAAAACACTAAATATAGTCATATACTTTAGTATAGTCAACTTTACAACAATTAAAATGTATTAAACCTAAATTAAATGCCATACAGATCATTGTCTCACTCCCCTACCCACACATTAGATTCACATACACTGTCAAATTCTCTGAACTATGCCAAAGATTTATTCACTCCATGAGGGAAACTAAGGACAAAAATTCATAGTTACCTTTTAACCAGCATATCAGGTTGCCTTACAAACTAATACACAAGAATTCAATACAATATAAATGAAGACATCACTAATGAAAGATTGCGATTCCACTATTTTGCATTCAAAAATCTTTGGTTCATTACAGTCAAGAAACCATGAAAACCTAAAAAACAAGAGCCCCTAAGCTAGAATACTATCTATGCAGTGATTATTCCATCATCCTCTGTAAAAATGGAGAGAAAGGAAAGATAAAGGAAAACATCAAAGCAAGTCCTCACTGATAGCTACCAATTTTCCAAAATATCTCCTTTTCCCTCCAATTCTAATCCTCTTTCACTTGGTCATCTAGAACTACCTTTGCAACCATTTCTCCCTCCAAGTGATTTGATTCCCAAAATTCCAGTCGATACTCCTCTTTGCTGCTACTTTGAAACTGAAAATGAACATTGCCACTAGATTCCTCATCTTATCCTATTTCTGATAACATATAACATGCCCATATTTGGATAAACAATGAGCTTTGAGGCATTAAATCTGTGAAGAGGTTCATCATTTTAAATTTTTGGATTTATTCAAATGTCTAGACTATATCACTCAAACTAATTTTATATTTCACTTTTAAATCTGGCTTTTTCTATTATTCCTACACTTTTCTCTCAGAAGCCACTAGGATGTGCCAAGTGTCACTAGCTGATTGGCTGCTTGGTTAACCTAAGCCTTTGACCCCTTATTGGGAGATTGGGTGACTGCATTGATCTCTAGATCTTTGAATGACTTTTCTTAACCCTGGGTTTACCAAGAGAACTAGCGAATGCACCTAGTCTCCAAGTCTCTAAAAAAATTTCTTAACCACAGTTAGATCTAGTGATCAAATGATAAGCCTTCAGTCACTAAGTCTCTGAATCTTCCAGAGATTATGTGACAAGCCTTCAGTCTCCAAGTCTCTGAATTCTCTTCTAGCGATTATGCCACAAGCCTCCAGCCTCCAAGTCTCTGAATGCTCTTATGGAAACCTAGTGACTAGGCAGTCTCTTAGTCTCAGGATTTTCTTCCTTAACCACCAGGCCTCTTGAATTCATGCGACCATGCTATCTCTGAGTCTCTGAATGTTTGACCTCTAACCACAAGCATCTAGAGAGTGTGTGACTAACCGCATTCTCTAAGTCTTCAAATTAATCCTTCTAACTACTAGACTTCTAAAGACTGTGCGACTGTGTGGTCTCTAAATCTCTATATTTTTTACTTCTAACCACCAACATTCAATGATTGCACAACTAACTGCATTCTCTAGGTCTATGAATTTTTTCCTAACCATTAGTTTGGTCTCGTGATTACATGACTAGGTGCCACATGTCCTCCAGGGGTTCCATGCCATCTCACCAACTATCTGCAAAATTACCTTTTTCTCGGGCCCACTAGCACAGATCCTAAGCAACCTCCATGTGCATGCACTAATAGAGCCTCCTCTTCTTTCATCTAACTCCTTATGTGAGCATTGTTTCATTTATTCACCTCAAATTCCCAATTCAGGATGAATGTGGGACTAATATTATGGATAATTTTAAATACTTTTCAAAATTTTGGCCTTCATGCCCAGCTGGCACGCACCTCTAGGTGGGCCCACAAGGTAGAGGCTAACCTTGGCCTCTCCTCTCTTTTTTTTACACTATATCAGAGTGGTCATGCTTATAAACATCATAAAACATCAAAACACTATGTATGTGGGATTAACCCACATCTACATTTCCTTTTTTTTTCTCCTATCCTAGCATGCACGTGAGATTCCTTTTCTAGTAAGAGACCCATGCCAAAATCCACTACACTAGACAAGGCTCGAGGAACCTAGAGTTGGGTTGCAGTTATTGAATACACATCAGGATGATAACTTCATTAAATAGTTCTAGAAATATTTCTCTAATCCTCTTTCCCAGCTGATACAACTCTTTTTCACCTTCGGGTATTGATTGTCCATTTGTTTTCTTGCCTTTTCAAAGAGATCGCCACTCACTTATCCAACATGGTAGTTTCTTTGAATCATGGGCATCTTCAATAGTTGTGTGCCCTGCATATTTTAAAAGCATCTACAAACATTCAGAAAATAGCACTAGCTCTTTTGCACGTGTTCCATGCCTAGTCTTAGTTTGGCTGAAAAGTCCACAAGCTTGATTAGTTTTGTCTCTTAAGGTTGTTTCTTCAAAAGAAAGCAAAGGGAGGCCACATCCACTTTTGTAAATTTCAAGTTTGAGCACATTGTTAATGAAGTTCAAAACCTCTGCATAAACACCAACTAGTAAAGTCTCTATTGTAGGCTTAGGTTTCTTCTTGAAGTCCTTGTAAGTTTGGCATGTATCATGAAAATGCAAATGTATATCATTTTCTTGACTCTCACTTGTAACTGCAAATACTTGTTGCTGACCTAGTCCAAGAGCTCATTTCCCTAGTTTCATGGGCCTGATATATTGTTGGTGCATGCAACACCATGTCCCAAAACACATGTGCATCCTCATTCTTCATTTTTTCCTACACCAATTGATAGTCAATTCTCATTGTGTGGGTCCCTTTGGTTATCTTCATAGCCCCCTATTAATTCATGATAGCTTTGTATTGTTTAAAAATTGTCCTAGCCTTTACTTCGATTTCTTGACATACATTGGTAGTCACCCATCAAACACTTTGGTCTTTTGGACTGCAACCTCTTAGCCAAACAGGCATTTCAAAACAAATCAATTTTCAAACCAAAAAAGAAAACCAAGCTGGCTTCCCCAAGTATTTGCGTTGGCTTTTCCTTATTTCTACCTCACACACTTGTTGGGAACATGCTACCAACCACTTGCATGAGTCCCTTCAGCCAACATGCTTCCTCCATGACATGTGCAGGCACTTAAAATGAATATGGACTAGCTATTAAAATGAATATGCCTCCTCATAGACCCCTTTTGTCTTCACACAAGGGACCCCTTCATATGCTGACCCCCAATAGTATTGCATGAGTCCCATTTCGATCTAACACTGGCCTTTCTATATTGGCAAGATAATCACTTCAAGGCTCACGCACCTTTGTTCGTTGTAGCCTCCTTATATTCATGCTTCTTGCATTCCCTTGGAAGAAGAACTCCTAACTGCTCTAAAGATTTTTCTTTCCACGATCGAAGATTAGTTTCATCACTTCCTGAAAGAACATAAGTTGCATCATAGCTAAACTTCACACAAAACACCCTTTGCATTCATTTTGTTTGGTAGATTTCTCTACTATGCCCTCCATTGTAGGGAAATATTCTCACTTTTCTATCATAAGATCTAGTAATAAACTCTCAGCCACTTTGAGAGAAATCAATATCCATCACAAAGGAAACATGTCTTGGTGAACACAAGTTGAAATATTCATTCTCCTCATGTCATAACTATAGAAATTGTAATCTTCATTTGCTACTGTGAAGTTCATAGGCTCTCTTGGATTCCATGCAATAGCATTATTCCTTGTCTGAATAATTATCTTGTGCAAAGGTGATGCCATGAGAAGGTCATACAAAGAAATGTTGTGATCACTTGTAGTTGTTGCAATAATATCTTTTTCTATAGGATTAAACCACATAGATATGACTATATCAACACCCCATGAAAATCTATTGATTGGTTCTAACCTATTGTGATCCTAGATGTCAAATTAAGCACGAGAAGTTGCAAAGACATCACTATCCCACTAGTGATCTATAGCCTTGAAAGAACTATTTCCACATATGTTGCCATTTCAACAGTACTATTTACCAAATTAGGAAACCAAACTATATCATTTGGAAAGATCACTTCCCTACCATTAATTGTGTCTCACCATCCATTGTTCTTTCCCAATACAACTTAGAATCTTCCCAGACAATATTACAATATTTCTCTGGACATTTGATATCAAAGGCATCTTTAGTTAACAAAGGCCTCATTGCCTTTTAAGAAATACTCCTCCATTTAGTTGAGGAGTTTTTGGCTATCTAACAACCTTTCTTGGCCTTCATGAGGACTCTCCAATATATGGTATTGCATGCACTCCATCTAGACATAATGTGCACCCTCTTAAATCAAATGCACATAGCTGGAAAACAATGGTGTAACAGATATTTTAATCTCTTTATTTAGTTTACTAGATTTATCTCTAAAAAATTACCAATAACAGTAACTACCTTCTAGGACTGGGTTCAAAAACTAACCCAACAGCCTCACAAGAATATGCCACTAGGAAGACAAGCTTTCCTTCAACACATTAATATACTCACCAAAATAAATTGTCCAGAAAGATTTTAGCTGAAAGATAATAATGATCAAACATGGGCACTTGAAAACTAAGACTGTCTGCACTACCAAGATCACACAAGTCACCTCCGGAACTGGCTTTAAAAAATCACCCACTAAAACTTTCATGAACCGGTATCTTAGAAACTTATTTACCCCCATAAAAGGTTCATGGATCCATGATCAACATACCCAAAAGATCAAGTGGCTAATTATAGTCAAATGGCAAAGTCATCCTATTAGTAATATTTAGGATTAAAATAGTGAAATATGCATAAATCTAATTTGGAATTGGCCTCAGAAAGAGGTCAAATGGATTAGCAGAGACTTGGAGATCTTCAGGGAAGTACACTCCCAAGTCTATAATATGAAACAAAATTCAGTTACGCCTGACCTTGAACTAGGAGCGAACTAGGAGACCTCAAAGTAGGCTACTGAAAAAATTGGACAATGCACTCTTGGCAAAACTTAACAATCTGCAAATGGAATGACACTGGAAAATGGGCCAAACAGGCATATGGGAGGTTGAAAATTTGCATGAACACTCTCTCTCAATCCTACAACATGATGAACCAACCCACATGCAATGAACATGTTAGAAATAGGGAATACTGAGAGGGGGGCTGAATCAATATTCCACAAACTTTTACTTTTGCCCAATTATGGATATAACAAATTATCTTAACGCATGCAGAACATAGAAAGCTAAACAACATGCATAGAAATAAAACAAAAGAACTCATAACACATTATATGTTCTCGAGGAAACCCTGGCCAAGGGAAAACCCCAGTGGGGATGGTACCTGTTGGGACTATGAAAAATTCACATGGTTTTGAGCTTGTAATCAAAAAGTTTTCCAATTCCAAGGTTCGGTGTTTCAAAGGAGCAGTTTCAGATGACCTAGTTCAAGAGCATATAAAGATGGGCCTAATGAATTTCATGAGGTACCGATTGGGAAAAGGCTCCAGTACATTGCACTTATCCTATGCAGTGGGTTCCAACTCCTAATCAAAAAATCTAAAGTGTTTAGGGCATAGTCATTTTGAGGTGTTCACCTAAAGCTTGGTTTTACCAAAATGATGAATCACTATAGCAGGCCCTGTTTGTATCTGAATATCTGGTGTCCTGTTATGTTTCATGGCCCGCCACTTTGGGAATGTTTAGAATGTATATCAAATAGCTTATGTTCCAATTTGAAAATCTTTTTGAATCCATTTGGTTAGGTTTTGAACCCCTCAAAGTTGGTCTTCCAGAAATGTCTTATTTTTGTGTTCTGCCCAGTTTTCTGAGTGGCCTTGTTTAACTAGTTATAACTTTTGACCCTGTGATCCAATTGATAAAAATCCTTTTGCCATGTATTCCAGTGGTCAAACACTCCTTGTGTTTCAGTTTATAGGCCATGACGAATCCATTAGCCCAGTTTGCCGATCTGATTCTATTTCCAATCTCTAACATTTTAATGAGGATGAGTTGGAGACCCTGTTTGGATAAGTGCATTAAGTGTTCTAGAATTAATCAAGAGGTTCTGGTCATTGCATCTTGTTGTCAGCATAAGAAAGAAGGTTCATGCCAATTTTCAGCCTCCCATGTGTCTGTTTGACATGTTTTCCAAAGCTGTTCATATTGCAAAATGTTAAGTTTCTTCAGCAGTGCACAGTTCAGTTTTGTCGGTAGTACACTTTGCAATCGTGCCATTTATGCCCGGCTCGAGGTCAAGCATAATTGAAGATTGATCCATAATATAGACATGATGGTGATTCATCTTTATAAGTTTTAGCTTATGACGAATCTGATTGATGACTTTTCTCAATCGATTCCAAACCCAATTTCTACGAATTTGACTGTTTTCAATTCAGGGTGTTCTGAGAGCACAACTTCGATGATTATTTTTGGATAGCTAGTTGATCGTTTGATGAATCTGATTATAGTCTTGTTTCCTACATGTCAGAGTGATCATCCATCATGATTTTTAGACTGTGAATTTTCCATTTGATTAGATTGCCAGGTCAGACAAAAAGGTGTTTTACAAAGATGAAAGTGCGGATAGAATATTTTTGTAAAGTAGTCATTTTCATAAATTCGTGGCTTTTGAACGAATGATCATCTCCAGTTGCGGATTGTTTTGTTACGATCTTTGTTGATGAAATTTCTTCCAGTTCTAGTGGCTCATCCCCAGCGCATCATCTGATATTTTTAGTTTGTCTCTTTCTGAGGTAGTCGACAGTGATTTTTAACTTGTGTCTGCCGACAATTTTGAACGAGCATTTTCAAACTTTAAAATATCTTGGCTCGTTCATTTCTAGGCAATGCCATTTTGCAGGGTTGTTGCCTATGGCATAAAGTTTGTGCTTGCCAGCTTTCAGCTTCCAGCGATTAGTTTGCTCAGTGTTTTTTAAAGGTGATTAGAGGTGTTTTATTAAGTTTTGGTGACTGGCAAAATGATAAAAATTAATATTTTTAAGTTTTCGATTATCTGGGTTGGATCCATTCGCACATGCCAGTCATCCTAGTTCATTTTCAGCGCAGGTTGTTCGAGTTCAAAAATTTTTTAAGCCGGACCCGCCTGGGGTCCAGCCTGCCTCATTATTTTTTAAAAGATAATTTTGTCAATTGTATAGGCTAACCATCTATACATTGCACTTTTTTTTTTTTTCTCCCGGAATGGATATGTCAAGTTTTGGGAAAATAATATTTCCCATTCATGTGAGTATGGTGCTGGGGCATTTATTTTGTTCAAAATACAACGTGCACATGAGCAGTCTGGGAGAAATGTTTGCAGTTGGAGAGGCTACCATATGTATCTTATTTTTTATGCATTATGGTAGGGAAGCTTGCACACTTCTTTTCTGGCTGGCACTGTCAAAAGAGTATGCACCAAACCTGCAATTAATACTGCTCACACACAGGGAAGTAGTGTATGCATCGGGGGAAAGAATGTGAGGCATTTTTTTACATTGGGCAGCTAGAGTATGCGTTGTGCGCACTTTTTGTGAAACCTACAAATGGAGAGAGGGAGCTTTGGGTTTCAGAGGTCTTATGGGAGCCCCTTAATGACTATGTGGAGGTGGAGGAAATTGTTGAGAAGTGTGCAGCTTGCAAACAAGGAGCACAAGAAACACATGAGGTGCTACAAAAATACAAGAGGCTGGGCACACTAAATTAAATAGGAGGAGTACATGCTAGGCTTAGGAGGATCAACTGAGGCTTGCTAACTCCAGCATGCATCGTATAAAGAGAATAATAGACTAAAACATGTGGTTGCAAGTAGTCACGTGAATGGAGGGAGGTTTGAGGCACTACCATCTAGCATGAATTTGTCTTGTATGTGGGAGTGGGCACAGCTTTCAAACCTGGCTGTGCACATTATCGAATGGTGGGAGGGTCTAGATTGAGCGTTGTGCATAGTAGAACATGACCAGCACTCAACACACCAAGTGCTATGCAAATTTTAGTTGCTGGTCACGTTTTTTAAACCAGTCTCACACATCTTTCCAAGGATTTATGCTCCCTGCACAAAGGAAATATGTAATCAGTTTTTATTTGATGAGTAGGTGCGTGTATTTTTGACAGAGAGTTTGCATATAACAGCGGACTGTGTTAAAAGGAATTATCCCACATGTGTCGGGTCGATACAATTACAAATGTTTAAAAAGAACAGAGGTAATATATCAATGTAAAGTGAAAGCTATGTAGAGGGCTTTGTGAGGACTTTGTGTGGGGCCAGCCATCTGGCGCACATAAAGGCTTCTTTTAAGCAAAAATAATTTAAAGTCAATGGGATATTTATCCCACATTGCTCATGCAGGAGAGAACTGTGGTGTTTATATGATAGATCACACAATAAGCTAATATCTAAGATGGACGCCCAGTGGGTGAGCTTTGTCATTTGCGCGGAAAGCTTGGAGATAGGTGGACAATGATGTGGTAAGCGGGCCCCATGTGTGAGGTAATATATTTTGATGAAATGTGTGAATGTGCAAGCTCATTGATGCCTTGAAATGCAATCCCATCCAATGGTGCTCACTATTTCGTGAAGACAAAGTTGCACGTGAATTAACATGGTGAAATAGTGAGATGGTGACACCTATCACTTGATGACGCGGCTCATGGTGTTATAGTTTGGCGCCAAGTAGATCTATAGACCAATCAAAATATGACAAGTGGCACCAGAGATGACGAGGCAGGGCATTGAGCGGTTGGTTAGCTGCCTTGGGATGCATGCCGATCAAGTGGTTGTCGCTAAAGCATAAAGCAAAGTTTCTCACTACTTAACATAGCGGATTAATGAGATGTTGACACATGTCATCCAGTTAGCTGCTAGGTAGATGCCTAGTCAATGGAACGAGCCAATCACGAAGTGACATGTGGCAGGTGTGTAATGGCATTTGTGACATGTTGATGAGGTGGACCGATAGACCAATTAGATGTTGCCATGTGGCATGGGGCCCACTTAAAAATTTCAAATGCCTACATAATGTTGATTTTCAGATTTAATAAAGCTTGAGTATTCAGAAATTTAATTATTTAAATAAAACAGTCTTCTGACGAAAATTGGCGCCTAGGGCTTATTTTTTGACCAAATATATCGATATTATATATTTCCAAAATCGGCTCAGAATGAGGAATGCAATGATGGAATTTATTTTCAGTTTTGAGAAATTTGGTGAGAGCAGTATCAGACTGTGTCATCTGAGGTCATTTTTGATAAAGAATTGCAGATATTTTGTAAAGACATTTCTGGAATGAAATGCAATCAGATTTTCTTAGGATATTTTTGAAAAGTTTTAGGGTTGGTAGTGTTACCCTAGGTATGCCCTAATTGATATTTTGTTATATCTCTATTTCTATAAAGGGAATTTTGTAACCTTTTTAGAGGGGTTGGCTGGAATTTCTTGACACAGGAAGTCGAAAAGCTCATTGTGTATCCTTAGTCCAGATTGTAACATGTTTTACAAGTTGTATCAGTAAAGGGAAAAAAAACCTTCAAAGTCTTTTGCATATTGTCTAAGTGCAGTGTTCTAAAATAGTTTGTTATATTGGAGTTAGAATCCTTACACTTAATGCAATTTCAGTTTTCAGATCTCTCCTTTAGTTGTGTTTCTTGGGTTTTGAGTTTTTTGACTCTTTGCACAGGGTTTACTTGTGTATATGTTTTATCTCTCAGCCTTGATCTAGGATTAGGTTAAAAGTCTCTGAGTGAAGCATAGATTCATTTGGTTCAATCAGGAAGGATGTTTCTAAGCAGTGTATGAATCTGGTTTGTTGTGTTTATGGCTTGGAATCTATGTTCTTGTATTCTATATCTACCTCAGATGTATTGCCCAATGGATGAGACACTGATCAGAAACTAGTATCTCTTGTACTGATGCAAGTTTGGCATAGTTGTTTACATTCTACAAGAAAATCTTAATCATTACTAGTTTTTACCTTTCATTTACTTTTATGTGTTGTCCTACGTAGTGATGGAGGATCAATGAACAATAGGTTCTTGTTTAGTATTCTCTCACTGTTTTTATCTATTGAAGGATCCAATAAAGAAACAAGGGGCAGAGTTAAGACTATCAGTTAAGAGTTATATACTATTGGATCAGGTGTACCCATCTTGGTTTCATAGAGTCAGAAGCAGAAGAGGGACTATCCATCCCTATAGTTGGTCCAGTTGCCTATAGATTGCCCACATTTGGAACTAACCAATCCTTAATATCTATCATAGGCATATTGGCAGCCCTAGTTGGCATAAGCGTTTTCAAACACCAACAGTACCCACAAAGATCCACTAATCAAAAGTATCTTGTTAAGGATGTTGACCCTGTTAGGTGTCTATTACATGCATATAGTGTCTCAGTCATGATTAAGGGACTATAGACCTTGTTAGAAGCCTCAACCCTATTAGGAGTTGGTAGTACAAAATATGATTACTAGATGAGCCCACTACCTAAACAAGTAATATACAATATTCACTGATTACAAAAGTAGGTCAAGGTACTTAACCTTATAATGCTTGTATTAATATCTCTTCACTGCTCTTTCACTATCGCTATTACATACACATCATATGTCACATTTCTTGCACTTTACAATTACATCTTTACATATCTTTATACAAGTTATTAAGATTAATAACTCTTCCAGTCAGCTTACATATTATAAAATATCTTTACCCCAGGGTTAACATCTAAGATTTTGTCCCTTTATATTGTTAAGTAATTATTTTGATAAACAAAATAATCCCTTAACTCTTTATAATTTTTGTCCTGTCAGCTTGACACTATCTTTAGTAAAACTATCATAACTTCCTTTGTACATGTTGTACTGACTTGCACTCTGAGGTGAGTCTTCAATAGTCACCATAGTGTCTATGTTCAAGTGCACAAGAATTGAACTTGCTCCAATTAGCATCGCCAATCAAAACTCTCTTCGGGCTCACTGGCAAAAACACACTATCTCATACTTAGACAATTTTTCATTACACTTTGACATACAAGCTCTCTTACCTGTGCGATCTTCATGTAGATCATATGTTTCCCTAATGACAGCATCTATGCAACCAACTCAGCCAAATTTCCTATAGAAAAATCACTAGGAAAATGATATAATCATTCGTAGTGGGATATTTTATATAATTCTGGACAAACACAAAATGCAAAATTTTGGGAATACCTCCAAAACCCTACTCCCTAAACATGCCATAACTAAAAATTAGAAGTTCAAACCCACTACATATGTCAAATGAAAGACAATGAACACCCTACCCTAGTGGTTCATCGTGAAAAACAATAGGCCCTATTTTCCAAGCACCTCAAACGAAGCATCTTACAATGATTTTCAGGACATTGATTCCAACACTTAGATAAATTTTGAACATGGACTCAAAAACATAGACTGAATGTTTGAGCTCCAACATAAGGGGATAAATAACCTCATTTTTATGTGCTAATGTTGTAAAAGTAAAGTTTGAAAGTATTATTATTGTTGCATGGTTATTTTAATTTATGATTATGTCTACTTGGCATGCCATGTGTGTAATAATGTGTTGTGACTTTATGTGTTGTCAATTGACACTTGTGTATGTGAGTTGGCATGGCCAAGTAATTTTTTACTAGTTTTTATTCACCTTTGATTCACCTTATAGAATCTCAAGGTTAGATATCTTGGTTGTTGAGCCATGTGAGGAATCTTATTTTTAATTTGTGTAGGTCAACTCTTAGTGGACTTTTGAGGGGTTAAATGTAGCCCTAGAGGTTAATTAGCATTAAAATAAGATAACTCCATAGGTCCACTTTGGGTTCAGGCTCAAATTTTTACCATTTAATCCTATTTTTGCCTCTTCTAAAAATACTTTTTAAAAAAGTGATGAAGTTGAGATGTGTGCCATGTCTCCCTCTCTTTCAAATTTGAAATTCCTTCTTATTCAAGTGAGAGAGAATACTTGGATAGTGTGTCCAATCATATTTTAGGTTAGGTAGGGTTTTTCTTTAGTGGGATGGAGAGCAATTTGGTAGGTTTATTGCCCACTCTCCAATTTTAGAGACTTCTAGTGGACTTAGAGGATTTCTAGTGGACTTAACAAAGGAAGCAAAGGCTTGTAGGAAGGGAGCTCTACTCAAAATTTATTTTTCATAGCTTGGAGAAAGGTTGGTGCTCCTATCATGGAATGCTTGATTTTTCTTCATGTTTGTATGTGTAAATTTTGTAAAGTTTTAGTAGATGTATTTGTGATATTTTTCAAGCTTGTTTGCATGGATTTATGTGAATTTCTTCTTATTGGTTATGTCATTTTTTTCTTGTCTTTGTTGGGGTGTGCAAGGATAGACTCACCCTTGGGAGAGAAGGGAGCCTTGAGGGTTAAGGGTATAGTTGGGAATTCCCAAATAGTGTAGAGTCCTTCCTTGTGGAGGAAGGGGATATAGCATAGATGTATGGGCTCCTTGGTTCCATCATATTCTACTACATATTTGGGGGCCATATGGGAAAGTATTATGAATGACTAAAGTAAGGAAATGTGCTTTCATCATAGCTTTGTAAAGGAACTATTTGTTGATGAACTAAAACTGATTGAATACCTAATGACTTGAAGATCAATGATTAGAGATCACGGAGTTACTGAAATGATATGTAAGATAATTAAATCAGTCATTATATTGTCATTAATGTCAACTATTTTTGACAGTACTTATCATGTTAGTTACAAACATCTAATCATCTATAAAAGGAGAGAAAAGATGAAGAACTATGATATCTACATGGAGGAAGATGGATATGACAGATGAGGATAAGGAATACTTTCAGTAACTTATTGATGATTCTATAATCACATATTGTTGAATTCATTATGTTGCATTAATCTATTATGAAGAAGGAAGAAAAATAGTACAAGATAATGTGGTTGGTAAATGAAGATTTCAGTATACACCAAGGAAATGTTTTGTATACTGAGTGATAGTATTAACTGAGCTTGTATTCACCAACGTATTTCTTTGTTAACCGAGTTTGGATGAAAGTATTTAATGCTTAGGTTAGCCAACAGGAAATGACAGAGAGATTGAGGATAAAGTTTGTTACAAGATCCATGGCAGACAAAATTCAGAGAAGATCAAAGGATAGAATTGAAACATGTTACTAACACAACTACTGACGAGAGTTTAAGAGGAAAAATCAACAAAGAAGATTAAGAGGCAAAATTTGATGGTTGATAAGAAAATAGTTTATTAATCTATTTAAGATATGTGATTTTGTTTATTGAAATATGCTAGAAGAAAGAAGACTACATAGATTTCATGTGAACACAACTTCATGCATGCCTGACATTCAGATCTATTCTAAGTCTATACTTGAGAAGAAAGATTGCAAGATGTATAAGAGGGAAGTGTTGAAGATAAACAAAGATCATTTTGCTACATGGAAGATCCGTATGAGACTTCACCTTACCAGAATTCGTGAATCTACTTTACATTTAATGGATCTTGGCTACTTACACCTTAATGTTGGACCTTTGACTCTTGATCAATTCAGAGACCATCATGAACATAACATTACCATGATAGAGATTGTTGTTGCTCTATTTGATGCTGAATTTGAGGATATAAAAGGTTGTGCTACTACTAAGGAGATGTGGGACAAAGTTACACTTGTGTATGGTGGTGATGCAAATGTGATGAGAGCTAAAGCTAAAAGCTTGAAAAGCAGATTTGATGACATGAATATGAGAGAAGGTGAAAAAATAGTGGATTATACAAACCAAATGAAAGAGGTAGTGAGTGCTATTCAAGGTGCAGGAGGTTCTATTGATGAAGACACTATGGTAAGTAAAATAAGGAGAACTATTTTGGTTGTCTATGCAATCAGAATATCTTCTATTCATGAAATGAAATCTGTTCCCAATAGTACACTTACTCTTGATAGTCTGATTGGAAAGTTAACTACTTTTGAGCTGAACAATTTTGATAACAGTGTTGCACCGACTGTTGAGTCTACTTTTATGTCTTCTCTTAACATTAGTAAATGTAGTAGTAAACACAATATAAGGAATGAAAGTGAAAGAAATACTGATGATGAACTTGATGAACTTGAAGCTTTAATGGCCTAAAGACTACAAAAAGGTAAAGGGATATATAAGGGTAAATTACCTTTAGCTTGTTTTAATTGTAAAGAAGTTGATCATATTGCTTCTAGATGCCCGAACATGAAAGAAGATGAGAATGACAAAGAAAGATCTAGAAGTAGAAGTTATGGGAGAAGGAATAACATAGATAACCAAAAGTACAATAGAGATAACTGAGATCACAAAGATAAAGGTAAGAATTCATGCTACATTGTCGAAGAGGATGACACCGACACTGACACAGATGATGAAATTGAGGTGGTCTTTGTTGCAATGAAGGATGATTTAGAGGAAGAGGAAATGTATGTAGAAACATCACTTATTTCTAAAGTTAGTAAAAATGATACTTGGATCCTTAATAGTGGTCATACACATCACATGACTGGTGATGGATTTAAGTTTGATCATCTTGAGCATTATAATGGAGGATCAGTAAAGATGGGTAATGATACACCATGTATGGTTAAAGGAAAAGGATCATTATTGATAAATGATAAAATCAAATGTGATAATACCTATTAGGTAAAAGGACTAAATTACAATTTTCTAAGTGTGACCTAGCTTAACAATTCAGGTCATCGAATGGCATTTGAGAACAAGAAGGTGACAATCTTTGATGAAAGTGGAAAGCTTGTTGGAACAGGAGGACAATCAAAACGTAACTTATTTTATCTTGGCAATGCTAAGACTTCTTGTTTACAAGTGAAAAATGAGGATGCTTGGTTATGGCATAAAAGGTTATGTCATGTAAATTTTGATAACATGATAAAGATTAGTAAAAAGAGAAAAGTTAGATGATTTCCTTGCCTAGCCAAACTAGATCATGTTATGTGTCATCAATGTTAGAAAGGGGAGATGACTAAATCTATTTTTAAAAGTAAATATTTTTCAACAAAAGGAATCTTTGAGTTAGTTCACACTGACCTATGTGGTCCCATGATAACTCAGAGCTACTATGGACATAGATACTTTATTCTATTTGTTGATGAGTATACTAGATTGATGACTATAATGTTTTTAAAAGAGAAATCTTAGGCATTTAAGATGATGGTACAAGGCTAAAGTAAAGAAAGAAACCAAAAAGGAACTAAAATTCTTGAGATCTGATAAAGTTGGTGAGTTTATTTCTGATGAATTCACTAACTATTGTAATGAGCATGGCATCAAAAGACAGGTTTCCGCTCCTAGAACACCGCAACAAAATAGAATTGTTCAAAGAAGAAATAGATCCATTGTTGATTGTGCTAGAACACTGATGATAGAAAAGAATGTTGCACAAGTATACTAGAGAGAGGCTATAAGCACTTTTGTATATGTCTTTAACCGAGTACAACTAAAGAAAGACACAAACAAGATACCCTATGAGTTATGGCTTGGATACACACCCAGCGTAAGTTACTTCAGAATATTTGGTAGTAAATGCTTTATTCTAAAAGATGATAGGAATGGAAAATTTGACTCTAAAGGTGATGAGGGAATATTTCTTGGATATTCTACTAAAAGAAAAGCTTACAGATGTCTGAATAAGGTTACTAATAAGATGATTGAAAGTGTTAATGTTAGATTTGATGAATTTGCTAATAAAAATGATGAGGAAACCAATAAGGAACTGGAAGACTATGGTAGATTTGTTTATGTTGAACATCCAAAGTACCTGTTGATGTTGTAGGCTGAGTCTACCAAGCATCAAGAAAATAACACCGATGAACAAGAAGAAGATACTAAGCAAGGAAATGAACCTAAACAAGATGAAGAATATAGAAGAAATCAAGTAGTAGCAAGATTTGTCAGAAGACATCATCCTCAAAACCAAATCACTGGAGATAAACAAGTAGGCATGATGAAAAGAAGTAAGGTAAGAAAAAATATATGCCTAGTTTGTGAGTTTGAACCTAAGAATGTTAAGGTTGCACTTGAGAATGATGAGTGGATCAATGTTATGAATAAAGAGTTGAACAAATTGAAAAGAATAAGACATGGATATTAGTACCTAGGCCAAAAGATAAGAATGTTATTGGTACTAAATGGATTTTTAGAAATAAACTAAATGAAAATGGAGAAGTTACAAGAAATGAAGCAAGACTTGTCTGCAAGGGGTATGCACAAGAAGAAGATATTGACTATGGTTAAACTTTTTCCCCTATTGATAGACTAGAAGGAGTCTACATGTTACTTGCATATGCTACACATAATAAATTTAAGGTTTATCAAATGGATGTCAAGTCAGCATTTTTGAGCGGAATACTAGAAGAGGAGGTCTACATAGAACAACTAGATGCATTTGTTGATCCAAAGTAGAAAGACATGGTATGTAGACTACATAAATCTTTATATCAATTAAAGAAAGAATCAAGAGGATGGTATGAAAGGTTACATACTTATCTTTTAAGTATTAATTTTTTAAGAACTAGTGAAAAGAGCAATTTGTACATGAAAGGAGGATATGATGATACTATCTTGATTGCTGAAATTTTTATGGATGATATAATTTTTGGAGGAAAAGATCATATATGTAAATATTTTTCTGATGAGATGAGAAAGGAATTTGAAATGTCAATGTTTGGAGAGATTAAATTATTTCTAGGATTGCAAGTTATGCAGCAGAATGATGGAATTTTCATCACACAATCAAAGTACATAAAGGAAGTATTGAGAACATTTTTCATGGAAGATGCTAAACCAGTAGGAACATTGATGGTTATAGGTTGAAAATTGACAAAATATGATGAATCTACTAAGGTAAATCACACTCTGTATCCATCTATGATTTGTAAACTAATGTATGTAGTACACAGTATGCCTGATATTGCACATGTAGTTGGGATTGTGGGTAGATTTTCTGCCAATCCTAAGGATTAACATATGGTTGTAGTGAAAAGAATCTTAAGATACCTAAAGAAAACAAGACTATGGATTATGGTATCCTTGGAAATATAGATGACAGAAAAAGTGCAATCAGAGGAGCATTTTTCTTTGGTGAAAGACTTGTTACTTGGACAAGTAAGAAACAACCTTGTATTTCTCAGTCTACTACTGAAGCAAAGTATGTTTTTGTTGCTACCAATTGTTAAAACATTTCTTATATCAAACAAGTGTTGGAAGGGATGAATGAGGTCATCAGTAAGCCGGTGATTATATATTGCGACAACACTAGTGCAATAAATATTTCTAAGAATCATGTAATGCATTTAAAGACAAAGCATATTTCTATTGAGTGTCATTACTTAAGAGAACAAGTACAAGAAAAGAAAGTCAAACTAGAATATGTTACATCAAAAGAGCAACTTGCTAATATTTTTACAAAGCCTCTACTAAAGGACACTTTTGAATACTTGAGGACTAGACTTGGGATATGTCCCTTGTCTACCTATCACTAATATGATGTGGAGGTTGCATCAGTCTATTCTTATCAAAAGAACATTCATGTTGATGCAAAATATCTCACACTTTGGATTATGTCTAAGGTTGTGAACGGAGAAAAATTAATTTACATATTAGTATACAGAGATACATTGTCTACACTGAACAACAAAGAGTTACTTGGCTATTGCAGAGCTGTATGTTTTATGTTTTATTTGGCATTCTTGTCAAAGGGAGAGATAAACAAAAATATGGGAGAGTTATACAAAGAATATTAAATAGATAATCATGGAGACATATGGGAGAGATAAATAGAGAAAGACAAATTAGTTACTAAGAACATAGAGAAAGAGAGAAAAAGATCTAATCTACAGAGGAGAGTCTACACTGATAACACTATTATGTAATATAGTGATTAAACATATCAAATATTTCAAATTTCTTATGTTGCCATCAATGCCAAAGGGAGAGATTGATGAACTACAACTGATTGAATACCTGAATGACTTGAAGATTAGTGATTATAGATCACTAAGTTACTAAAATGATATGTAAGATAATTAAATCAGTCATTAAGTTGTCATTGATGTTAACTAGTTTTGACAGTACTTATCATATTAGTTACAAATATCTAAACATCTGTAAAAGGAGAGAAACGATGAAGAACTGAGATATCTACATGGAGGAAGATCGATATGACTGATGAAGATAAGGAATACCTTGGGTAACTTATTGATGAGTCTATGATCACATATTGTTGACTTGATTATGTTTCATTAATCTATTATGAAGAAGGAAGTAAAACTGTACAAGATAATGTGGTCGGTAAATGAAGATTTTTGTATACACTGAGAAAATGTTATGTATACCAAATGACAGTATTAACTGAGTTTATATTCACCAATGCATTTCTTTGTTAACTGAGTTTGGATGAAAGTATTTAATGCTTATGTTAGTGGATATACAATGATAGAGAGATTGAGGATCAAGTTTGTTACAAGATCCATGACTGACAATGTTCGGAGAAGATCTAAAGGATAGAATTGAAACATGTTACTGATAGAACTACCAAGGAGATTTTAAGAGGAAAAATCAATGAAGAAGATTAAGCAGAAAAATGTGATGTTTGATAAGAAAATGGTTTATGTATCTATTTAAGAGATGTGAGTTTATTTATTGAAACATGCAGAAAGAAAGAAGACTGTAGAGATTTTTTGTGAACATAGATTCATGCATGCTTGATTAGACTGGTTGAAAAAGAACTGAATTGTAGAACATTACCGAGCGAAAGTAAGTTGAGGAAGTGAATTGAAATATTGATTAGAGGATTTGTATGGAATTAGAATAAATCTAAACATCTACAAATTGAGTTTTATTGTAATCAGATCAACTAATCTTTTAATTTAACCATTGATGTAGAAAAATATCTTAACCAAATGGACTTAACCGTCTTTATATTGTTTCCTATGACATTCAGAGAATGTTCATTGTTAAAGTGTTGACCCCATAGTGAATGCTGGACAAAAGCTAATGGTTAGTGTTAAATCCTCTAACAAGGTCACACCTAACAGTGTGTTTTGTAACCTTTAATAAGGTTGGCTCTTCACCGAGCTCACTTCAGACGAGTGAATTATTTATAGGTTGTCGGTCCCAACTGCTTTTTCCCTTAATGGGTTTTCCACATTTAATCATTATGTTATGTGTTTCTTTGATGATTGTTTTATTGTCATACATTACATACTACATATTTGATCTGGTCAATAATCACACTAAAGTTAATTAACTGGTAATCGGTAAAAGGCAGAAATATTTAAATAGTTTATGTTACCGAGCTACAAAATTTGTTGAAATTGTTTAAAGTATTACATCTTTGTAGTTGGGACTATGGGATAACTAATTAATAGATTCACCCCCCCGTCTAAGTTATTCTAACATTTATATGGTTTTGAGCCTTGATGAAGGCATTGTTCTTTTGTATGGCTTCTCCTCTTTTGGGTTCATTTCCACCTTCACCCCTTTTCATGGGTCCAAGGTGATTCATTGTCTAAACCATGGGAAATGGGAATTTTAGTTATATTATTTTTGCTATTTTTTGTATGTAAAATGTGTGTATGCACCCCATCCATCTTTATTTTCTCAAGCTCGGCGGTGGCCATGAAATGGCCTACCTTGGGAGGTGATAATCCATGGTCAAATCTTGTTTATTTCTAGGTTTTTATGTTAAAGAGGTTCTTGTTTTGTTGAAGGAAAAGAGAATAAAAAAAGTCTTGTCTCATTATTCAAGTTGTAGATATTTTCATTTGTATAAATGGTTAAATGCCTTGTGTAAAAATGATAGCAAAACAAAGGGTATTTAATATCCTAGAATACATATTTCATGCTTGTAAAAACATTTGTAAATGAATGATAGTATAATCCCTTACCTTCCTATGCACTTAGGAAAAATATAAAAAAAGAAAGAAATGAGAAACAAAGATTTGCATTGCTACTTTGAAGAATATAACAGTTGTTGCTTAACTTACTTGCAAAGAAAATTTGAAGCATTTATGTATTAGGATAAAAATTTTGTTTCAAAGAATTAGTCTATAGTAGTTTTTCTATGTTCTCTATTTGAAATATTATAATAATCTATTTCGTATTAGTCTATACAAAGTAAGTGTTTCAAAAACTAGATCTTGCAAAATTGTTAAAATGTATGTATGTACACCTATGTATATATTTATACATACATTGATGTATAAACATATATAGTTTTATATGTTCATTATTAGAGAAAATGAGTAGTACATCATTCATCATCTCTTTCCTTGTTTTAAATGAATGTGTATATATATATATTATATATATATACATATATATATATATATATGTATACATACATATATATATATATATATATATATATATGTATACATACATATATATATATATATATATATATATGTATAAATATATATATATATATATATATATATATATGTATGTATGTATATGTATATATATATATATGTATGTATATATATATATGTATGTATATATATATATATGTATATATATATATACACACACACACACACACATATATATATATATATATATATATATATATATATATACACATACATACATACATACATATATATATATATATATATATATATATATATATACATATATATATATATATATACATATATATATATATATATATATATATATATATATATATATATATATATATATACACATATACATATACATGATGGAATATGGATGAAGTGACTGAGAGGGGGGGGTGAATCAGTCAACCATAAAACACTTCACTATTATTTCTTTCCAGATCCCTTAGGATATCTTAATGAATATTATCTATTTAACACTCGGTAAATAGATTGCAGTAACTTGGTAGATGCAGAGAGTATTAGTAAAATTATTCTTTAGATATTCATCACCACTTGTATATGATTAAGATAACTATTAAGAACACAAGGGACACAAGATTTAACATGGAAACCCAATATGGGAAAAACCACTAATGTATCTAGATACTGATTTTCACTTTTCTGAAGTGATGTCCGGTTAGAAGCCAACTCGGTAAAAGGTTACAAAACACACTGTTAGGTGTGACCTTGTTAGAGGATTTAATCACCCTGCTAGGAGTGGCCTGGTAAGAGGTCTTGAGAACAATTCAATGGAATTGTCACCTTGTTAGAAGATTTACAATATGGTTGTTAAACCAACTCGGTTAAGAGATTTAGAATTCACTGTTACAATGATAAAAAGGTAACAATGAAAATGACCTGTATAATAATGCAACTGCCTTGCTGATTACAGATCTCTATTTTGTATAAGTGAGATCCTTCCTGATCGTATATATCTCTGCTGCTCCTCAAGGATATCTGGTCATCCTTCACAATTTCGCACACACCTTTCCTATCTTCCTTCTATATATCTTCCTCCATTTTTCACACTTGACCTTTTATTTATATGATTTTAGATTTTTCAAATCGGCATTACTTAGTATAATAGTTGACTGAATTAAGCAAACTTTATTTGCAAAGATCCTTCAAGGGCCGACAGTGCTCGGTGACCAAAATGAAATTTTATACAATCTTTTGGAGACCGAGAGAAATCAGTAAACACTGATAATCCTTTTTCTTTGATAACCGAGTGAACTCAGTAAATGATAACTTTTCTTTGACAACCGAGTGAACTCGGTAAATGCTGATTTTTCTTTGATAACCGAGTGAACTCGGTAAACAGTAATTTTAATGCCAGGCAGACTGACTGAGCTCGATAGGTACTGATTGTTGCAGACTATGACATTGTGTGACATCAAAGACAATACATAATTTGAGTAGCAATTTTCTTCAGACAATTGTTTCCAACAATCTCCCTCTTTGGCATTGATGGAAACACAATATGTCATAGCATAAGAAATTTTGAAAGGATTAGCTCAGTTCAGATTCAAATCTCCCTTTGTCAGCAAACTTCCTTTTTCTTGAAAACTCTTCCTCCTGACTATTGAAAATTTCTTGAAGTAATAGCAAAGACATAGCAAAGACACTCCCTCTTTGACAACACATGCCAAAGACAATTTCACATATTACCGGTGTAAACTAATGTACCTCAAGTACTGATTCATATGCAATGATTCCTTGAATATGCTGCATCAACTTGTTGATTTTCAATCATGTTCTGGTTCATGCATCACTAAAATTGTATTTAGTGAGCCTCGGATAGGGGAATGACCCCTAACTTACCTCTTAGATACACAAATGCATCCTTGGGTAATGGTTTGGTGAAAATGTCTGCAATCTACTCTTTTGTATGAATATATTCTAATCTGATTTCCTTGTCCTGCACCAATTCTCTGACAAAGTGATATTTAATAGCAATGTGCTTGGTTTTGGAATGCATTACTGGATTCTTTGAAATGTTTATTACACTTGTATTGTCACAAAATATAACAACTGGTTCTTTGATCTCAACCTTCATACCTTGTAATAACTGTTTAAACGAAACAATATTTGAACAATTTACTACAGCAGCAACATATTCTGCTTCAGCTATGGATTGAGATGTGCAATTTTGCTTTTTACTGGTCCAGGATACCAGTCTTTTTCTAAGAAAAAATGCTCCACCACTTGTACTTTTTCTGTCATCAATGTTCCCTACCCAATCAGCATCAGTAAACACTTTTAAGTCTAGATTGCCTCCAAATTTATACCACAAACCATATTCTTCAGTTCCTCTTAAGTACCTTAAGATTCTTTTGATTGCCATCATATGATTTTCCTTAGGTTTTGCTGATAATATTGCTACTATACCAATTGCTAAGGCAATATCAGGTCTTGTATGTACTACATACTGCAATTTTCCAATCATAGATCGGTATAAGGTCTGATCTACTTCTTTTGAATCATCATTTTTGGTAAGTTTTAGTCCTGTACACATGGGTGTACCAACTAGTTTTGAATCTTCCATACCAAACTTCTTAAGTATTTCCTTAATGTATTTAGATTGAGTAATGTATATACCATTCTTGCTTTGTTGAATTTGAAGACCAACAAAGAATTTTATTAAACCAAACTAGACATTTCAAATTCTTTGTTCATTTTCTCTAAAAATTCTTTGCACTGATAAGCATTCCCTATAAATATAGTATCATCTACAAATATTTCTGCCAATACAATTTTGTCATCCGGTCCTTCTTTAATATACAAATTGCTATTATCATTGGCTCTTTTGAAATTAATCTGAATCAGATAGTTATGGAGTCTTTCATACCATGCTCTAGGAGCTTGTTTCAAACCATACAATGCTTTGTGTAACTTGCAGACCATGTCCTTTTTATTTGGATCAACAAAACCTTCAGGTTGCTCAATGTAGACTTCTTCATCAAGAATTCCATTGAGAAATGCAGATTTTATATCCATCTGATATACCTTAAATCCTTTATGTGCTGCATAAGCAAGTAGAGTTCTTACAACTTCTAATCTTGCAACAAGAGAAAAATTTTCACCATAATCTATACCTTCTTCTTGAGAATAACCTTTACATACCAATCTAGCTTTGTTTCTAGATACTTGACCATCTTCATTCAACTTATTCCTGAATACCCATTTTGTTCCAGTTACATTCTTATCTTTAGGTCTAGGTACAAGAGTCCATGTTTTGTTCTTTTGTATTTGTTCTAATTCTTCATTCATTGCTTCAATCCAACTTTCATTTTTCAATGCATCTTTGATATTTCTAGGTTCAAAATCAGTAAGCAAACATGTACCTTTTAGCTTACTTCTTGTCATAGTACCATCTGATTTGTTTCCAATAATTTGATCTGGTGTATGATGCCTTCTGACATATTTGGCTAGTATAGGTTCCTTGCTTTTTGAATGAGTCATGTTGTTGTCTTCTTCAGGTTGCTCTGGCTTGGTAGATATTTGCTTGATAACTTCAGGCTGAGACTCGGTTTGAATTTCTTCCTGTGACTCGGTTCGAACTTCTTCCTGTGACTCAGTTTGAACTTCTTCTTGTGACTCGGTTTTAACTTCTTCCTATGACTCGGTTACTGTGCTAGGCTTGGTAGATATAGTTTCCTTATTGATAGTTGTGTCTGGCAATGTTTCAGGTTCAATGTAAATGAATCTCCTGTAGTTTTCAGGTTCCCTTTTGCTTTCTTCTTCAGTCTTTTCTGCAAACCCATCAAATTTTACATGTATACTTTCTATGACTTTGTGAGTAGACAAGTTCAGACATTTGTATGACTTACTTTTGCTAGAATATCCTAGGAATATTCCTTCATCACTTTTCACATCAAATTTATTTCTTCTGGATTCTTTTAAGATATAACACTTGCTACCAAATACTTTCATGTAACTTACATTAGGTTTATAGCCATACCATAACTCATAAGGAGTTTTGAATGTGTCTTTCTTCAATTGTACTCGGTTCAAGGTATGAACTGCAGTGCTGATAGCTTCCTTCCAGTACTTTATGGTGATGTTCTTTTCTATCATTAGAGTCCTTGCACAATCCATAATAGATCTATTTCTTCTTTCAGCTATTCCATTCTGCTCAGGAGTTCTAGGAGCTAATACCTGTCTTTTGATTCCTCTTTCAATGCAAAAGTTGTTAAATTCATGGGAGATGAATTCACCACCTCTTTCTGATCTTAAGCATTTCAATCTTTTCCCTGTTTCCTTTTCCACTCTTGCCAAGTACCATTTGAACTTTTCAAATGCTTCTGACTTTTCTCTTAAATACATAACAGTCATCATTCTAGAATAATCATCAATGGAAAGAATAAAGAATTTATCTCCAGTATAGCTTTCTATTCCAATAGGTCCACATAAATTAGTATGCACAATTTCCAAAATCTCTTTAGACTGAGAGTTCTTACTCTTAAAACTAGTCTTACTCATTTTTCCAATCTGACAATTCTTACATAGACCAATATCAGGTTTCTTCAAAGTAGGAATGCCTCTTACCTTCTTGAATTTTCTTATTTTCATCATGTTATCAAAATTCACATGACATAACCTTTTGTGCCATAGCCAACTTTCTTCAATTTGAGCAATAAGACATGAATATTCACTGAGATCAAGATAAAATAAGTTACCTTTTGTTTGTTTTCCTGATCCAATGAGTTTTCCTTTTCCATCCAGCAGTCTTGCTTGACTATTCATG
>BSBK01004683.1:912500-1077441 GCA_027943335.1 Chamaecyparis obtusa
ATTACTGATATCAATACCAAAATGCATGGGACCTTAACTAAATGTCATAAATATCCCAAAATGTCTTCCTCTAAGCTCGCAAGCCATCGTATAGCATATATTGTTTTCACTAACCAAAACAATATTGCAATACTTTGTAAATCTGATTTTGTACTTAGTCATTTTCATGACTATGTCTCCAACACTCATACTTATTTCATGTGATCACTATAGCATAAGTGTTACCATAAATGAAAATCCTCAAGTTATCCATAGTGCTCTCAAATCATCACTTGCCAACTATCTCTTCCTTTGGCATTGATGGAAACACTTAGAAAAAAATGACTAAGTGTCCAAAACACTAACTGTACTCTTCCTTCTTTTATTCTTTATCTTTGCTTCCTTTTTTTATTTACAATTTTATTTTTTCTTTTCTTCTTTTCATTTTCTCTTCTTCTCATTTTTTTGTTCTTCTCCCCCTTTGACATCAATGGAAAAGGTACACACAAAATTGCAAAATTTCAAAAATGTAGGATGTAGTGCTTACTCACCAGTTTCAAAATATCTTGGAAGGAATCTTCCAAGGTCTTCAGTTCATCATTCCAAGACTTAATCAATAGTTCACTAATATGAATTAGTCCATTTAGTGCATAGGATGTAGTCTTTGCTTCCTTCACCTTAGTGGGTACACATTTGATCATTGAATCCCCAATCTTTTCCATCTCAATGAGGTGAGCTTCAAGAATTGATAGCTTAGGAGTGATTAAAATCTTCAGCAAACCAAATCTTTTCATTACTCTCCCTTTCTCTATATCCAAAACATTCACCTTATCCAAGATTTTTGATGGGTTTTTGTCCATCTCCATTACATTTTGTGAGGAGGTCTCACAAGTGTCAATCATATTATCTAATGTAGCCTTATCCGTAGCTATTTTGTCCTCAATTTTCTTGATGTGTATGATAGGATTGATGCAATAACTATAGACCTTTCTTCCTTGTACAACATAGCTTTTGGCCTTAGTTGTAGTTGCTTTACAAATGCCCAAGTCCCATGAGATAGACTAGCATACTTCCTTCAATTTTTTCTCTAGGGATTTCTTCTCTTCCTTTTCCTCTACGATCTTCACAATTGACTCATAGTAGCTATCAAAATTGTCTAATGCCATCTTCAAGTTCTCTACATCATATTTTCCTTGAAATACAAGAGGTATAGTGATTATTTTATTCACTATATCTACTACCTTAGCAATCACCTTAACATTCTTATCTCCTTTTTGTTTTGACCTCTCTTTCGCCTTAGAAAATTCCATGAAGTAAAATCTCATTAATTCATCATCATCCATATTCTCCACATCAGTGCTCATAGGCTTCTCCATACATGCCACCAATAAGGTGGAGGAAGTATCAGGTTCTTGCTAAACCTCTACTCTTATCTCTTCTCCTTTATCTATCCCTATTTCTTCTCTTTGTTCTTTCTCTTGTTTTCCTTCATTTTCATGTCCTTTTTTTCTTCTTCTTCATGTTCTTCTTATTTCTATTGTTCTTCCTCTTTTGTCACAACACTATCCATCTTTCCTTCAAAAGGATCTCTCTCATCTAGTGTAGTGTCAAGTTCCACATGCACACCAAAAACAAAGAAGTCTGATTGCTTGTCAAATTTTACTTCTCTTCCTTTTATGGTGTCCTCAGTTGTCTTAGAGCTTTCTTCCATTCCTAAAGGTGTAGGATTTGTAGCTTTGGGAGGTGAAGTCTTCTCAGGCATGTTTCACATTATTATTTGATCCAATGCCTTTTGTTTATCCTCAATTACCTCATCATATTTCTGAGCCATTATTTTTACAAGTATGGGCTTAGTTCTCAATAGGGGTTTCAATTCTTTGATTATCCTCTTTGTTTCCTATACCAAAACTATAGGAAATGTGTCTTCAATAGCTTTGTTTCTTATTGCCTCATCTTCAATCCGTGCTAATTGTTTTCTAATTTCTAGATTTGTATATAAGTCTTTTGGAATACTACCTTCAATCTACAACAAATTATTTTTATAAACTAGTAAGTGCTCAATCCCTATATCTTCTATTAGTGACTGATTATCAAAATCATACCTTTAATAGTATTTATTCAATGTCTTCAAGTTTCCATCTCTTATTATCCTTTTTTTTAATATTTTAATGTTTGGTTTTCATACATTCTCTTTTTTCTTTTGTTATTCTTTCTCTTCTTTCTTCTTCATTCCCTTTTCCTCTTTTCTTTGTGTTTCCACTTTAATCTTTTTCTTCTTAGGGATGTTAGGTTTGTTTTCTCTAATGGATCTCCTAGGTGTGATCAGAGGTGCATCTTATTGTCCTATATTTTCCAGAGTGATAGATACATCAACGATATTGGAAGTAGGACTTACTAAGTTCTCTTCTTGAGAAGGTGGAGGGGCTTCAATCCTCATGCTTGTTGATCCAGGGGTACATTTTGTTATCTTATTCCTTATACCTTTTAGTTTTTCCTTTGTGATTCCAACCTTCTTTTCCATATTATCAACCATCTTCTCTATCTTCCTCTTCCTTGTTCCTTTATCTTTTTCTTCTCTAACCTTTTCTAACTTTTCCTCATATGCTCCCTATCTCTCTTCATATGTGTCAACTTTAGATGCCAATACATGATCTATTTGCATCACAAGAATCTCATAAAAAAATTCATATCCTATAGGGTAGCACCATTTAATCCTAGGATTAAATTCTTCAAAGCATACACAATCATCTTCAACCATGAAATAGATTGTATCCTTATATCTTTCAATTCATTCCTCAGGAATCTTGTATCTTTCCTTCATTTTCCTTTGTAGGATCTTGATCATATAAAATAATTCTCCATCTACCCATCTACTATTATGTCTCTTGTATCTCTTTTATATCTAAATACCAGTAGTTATGTTGTCCTTCCATGCACTAGGGCGCATTCCAAGAAATTTATTTTCAATATGAATATACTCATGTATCAAAAGTGAACCAAATATGAATTCTTTTGACTTGTCCTTCTTAACAATCTTTACACTCTCCAATAATTGTTATACCGTAATCTTGCATAGGTTATACTTGGTGTTTTCCTTTACCATTTTGTAAGCCATCATTATTACTCCTATTGATAAAGAATTAGGTCTGTTGCTATAGCATATCTTGTAACCTAGAAGGATTACTACTAGTCTCACATATTGCTGAAATATGTCATTTACTAACAGAGCTCGCTTATCCCATTTATAATGAGTCATGATTTCAAAATTCTTCTTAATGTTTTCCTTTTGCAAAGGGATGGCTCTAGTGTAGTCTAGTATAGTTATATCATGAATTAGTTGACTACATATCTTCACAAGAGACTCTCCTATCCAAATAAACTAATCATGCACTCTACTTAGTATATTCCTTAACCATTCTATCTCACTAAATTCATTCAAGAGGTTTAGCTTTATGATAGATTGGTCCTTAGGTGTTTGAAATCATCTATCATTTTTCCATCTGAATCAATCATTTCATATATCTCTCTATAAATCTCTTCATCTCCTATAGTTTCATACTTGCAATGTATGTAAGCCCTAATGTCTTCTACATATAATACGTCATATGGTGTTTGTGAAAAATCTCCTACAGAGTAATCCTCATAGGACCTAAAGGGATGTCTCTTAAACTTATATCTTGGTCTATCAACAACATCATATATCATAAGTGCTTCCATAGCTTCTTGTTAGAATAAATGGTCTAAATACCTTGCATACGCTAAATTCTAGAGATAAGAAATAGTGAAGAAATAAGATTCCTTGAGGTCTTTTATTCATTTCCAAGTGATTAAATGCATTTATCATAGTTATTTGAACTTTGAATACTATCCAGTCAAACACAAATCTCATTTTCATATGATATGACTCTCCAAGGGCTGCAATCACATATATAAACTCCATAGTGTCTGTATGCATCATATCTAAGCTCGCATGAGCTCATTACACATAATAAGGGGTTGGATATAATCTATTATCTTCATCCAATGCTCCCTCTAAGGCCATGCTTGGCCTTCTAGGTTGATCTAGCAATGTTAACATCATGCAAAGATATAGTAGCATCTATTTTCTTACCTTGAACCAATTCCTTATTGAAATATTTTACCTTCCATATCTTACCATCATCTTCATCTACTGGTTTCCTAAAACCATTCTTGAATTTATGCTTGTATTCACCAATAATTTTATCACTCTCACCAATATTTTTCTATATAACCATAGGAGGTGGTCATTTTCTTTTGTCCATTCCATTATACCTACAAAAATTTCCTATGTTTCCTAAGTTGTTGCATTTGTAACATGTGGGCAGTCTTCTGTCCTGATTAATCTATAGTTTACAAAACCTTGTTGTATGCCAAAGGTTATTTCATTTTTAGCATGTGATCTTTTCTATTGATTCTTCTCTGATGTAATCTTGCCTTCTTCTTGACTGATCATGTTTCCTACATTTTACTTTCTTATATCTGTATACATAACAATTATAACAATAACCAATAAAGGGTTTGAAAGTGTGTTTATCTCTATAATCTCTTTTCATGTGTATAAATTTGTTTCATCCAAAGAATCTACTTTTGAAAGGTTTGATATGATCATTAGGTTCTTCAAAAGTGGATCTATATTCATTCTTCACTTCATGTGATTCTTCATGAGTTTTAGAACATTCTCCTTCATTGTATCCAACTCTAGTAATATCTCCTTTAGGTTTTGGTCTTTCTCTTTGTTCATGAATCTTATCACTCCTCATATGTAATTTCTTAATGTGTAACTTGGCCTGAGTGAGATCACCTTTAATGATCTAATTATACTTCTCCAATTCCAGGCATTTATCCTTGTAGTGATCAAGTCCAATCTGCATTTCTCCTATCTGCATATTCTCTCCTTTTAGAGTCTCTTCAACTTTGTATCTTGAATCTTTTTCTTATTGAATCTCTTTAATAATCAAAATGTTGATCTATTCCTTTTCTTCCTCAAGATTATTTACTTGGTCTGATGTATCATTGTTTGAATCCTCTTTGATCTTTTCTATAAGGTCTTGTCTCTAACTTCTTAAAAGTTCAAGTTGTTCCTTTAGTTTCTTGATAAAACCTTTTGCTCTTCTAAATTTGAATTTCAATTCACCATTATTAGTCTTTTATTTCTCTAGGTCATCAATTGCTACTTCAAAGTTCACTTCCAAACTTTATGAATCCATTCTGATCTCCCTTAAGTTGTTAGATTTTCTCTCTAAGGGCCAAAAGTTCTGATACCAATTGTTAGGATTGAGCAATACTGAGAGAGGGGGTGAATCAATATTAAAACACTTTAAATTAAACTTAAACCAATTCCAAATAAACCATATGGATGCTAAAATGAAAATAACATAAACACATAACTCATAACATCATTATTTATTTTTGAGGAAATCCTGGCCAAGGGAAAACCCTGGTGGGATTGTAGTACCCCATAGTTTGCTTTCAGTTTTCAATGCCATACTCTTTTAGGCCACATTTTATGTGTACAGATATTATATTTCACTGGATGTTAATGATTTGGATTATGATTATTTTATGTTGACATGTGATTTCATAATTAGATGATGAGATATTATGATGCGATATTTTATGCTTTATTGGTTTATTGATGTACTTACCCCATACTTCCATATTTTTGGTGATTATGTGTATGTACTTGTTTGTTGTGTTAGTATGGTAGATGGCAAAGATGTAATTACTCACCTTGTGAAAATCCACATGAACGGTTGTACCCTATCATTGTCTGCTACATATTGTATGTACATGCTTTGTTTTGTGATGAGAGGTTTGCAAGTACAAGTCATCATCTTCCCTAAATTGGTAGGAGTCAGTGTGTCCACAAATAATTCATTTCAATGGTAAAGAGGGGAAGTAACAGTCAGACCCAAAAACCTTAACCTAAACCTATTTGTCCTAAGATTGGATAAGTATCTGATGACTACCTTTCTCAGATTTGTCCAGGTGACATGTATTCATGGATTCCATCCTTGTGTTGGAATAACTAAGAGGGGGTTGAATCAGTTAATCACTTTCCCAAGTCAAAGTGTATAATCCCAAAATAGATACTTCAAGTTATGATACTCGATAAACTAAAATACTTATTCTGTCAGTGCTTTTACCAATTACCAGTCTAAAAAAAATAGTAGTTACTGATCAAATATAACATGTAATGTACAGATTATGATAACAAACAACTATAACACATAACACAAGAGATTTATCATGAAAATATTGTAAAGAGAAAAACCACCTGGAACAACCAACCTAAAATATTTACTCTTCTAAAGTGAGGTCAGTGAATACCCAACCCTATTAAAGGTTTACAAACACACTATTAGGTGTGACCTTGTTAGAGGATTTTAGACCAACCATTATCATCAAACCAACATTCACTAAGGGTTTTACAAGATAACAATGTTCATTCTATGAATGATACATAATAAGACTTTCTTAGTCTACTTGGTTAAGAGATTTGACTATGTACAATGGTTAAATATGTAACAGTAGGTGATCTGATTTATTACAACTTCAATTGCAGATATACGGATCAATATTCAGCTCATACAAATCTTTCTGATCAATGCAACTCTTTCTGATTCAATAATATATCAACTTAATGTCTATTAGTAATTACTATCTATCACTCGATAATGTTCTATAGTTGGGTTCTCCTTAACCAGTATGATCAAAATGCTTGAAAACATGTTCACGCAATAACTCTATAGTTTTCCTTTTTCTTCCGACATCTTCATCATGAAATCATCAATCTCTTATATAGACATGTAAACCATTTTCTCCTTGTCCATCGGATTTTTCCGCTTAATCTAGTCTATTGATTTTTCTGCTTTAACCTTCTTCGATTGATGTGTCAATAAAATATTTCAATCTACTCCATTAGATCTTCCTTGAATTTTGTTAGCCATTGATCTTCATAATAAACTTTATCTTTAACCTTAGAATCATACACTTTCCAGCTCATCAATCCTATCAGCTAAACTAATCACTTAATTCTTTTTATTCTACTTGGTTAACAAAGAAATGTGTCAGTGAATACAAGGTCAATTTACACTATGCTCAGTATACACTACACTCCTTCGGTGTATACTAAAATGATTCATTAACCGACAACACTACTTTCTATTTTTAGGCTCTTTTCCTCATCATAGATGAATGCAACATAATCAAGTCAATATCATAAGGTCATAGATTCATCAACAAGTTACTTAATGTGTTCCTTATCCTCATCTATCATATCCATCTTCCTCATGTAGATATTTTTATTCTTTAACTCTTTCACCTTTCTCCAGATGTTTTGGTATAGCAACTTACAAGATAAGTGATGTCAAACTAGTTGAAATCAATGACAACATAATACTGATTTAATCATCTTACATATCTAATCAATCATCTCGGTGATCTTTAATTAGAGATTCTTCAATTAGGTTCTAAATCAGTTGTAGTTCATCAATCTCTCCCTTTGGAATTGATGGCAACTCAAGTAATATGAAATATACCATACACATACCAAACATGTATTCTACAACTTAGTGAACAAATATTGTACAAGCTCTCCCTAGCTTAGTATGTTTAATCACTACATTACTAAACAACATTGCTAAATATAGCTTTGACATTCAGCAAATATGCTCTTTTTAGCTCTCTTGTTCCTATTTCTGTTCTCAGTAACTGATCTTCAATGTTCTCCCTTTCTTTTAGATTATCTCTCCCTTAGATAGTTCTCATCGATGCATATTGTTTCATATTTTTTATCACTCCCTTTGACAACAATGCCAAAGAAACAAATAAAAAAATAGATCTTCAATAGCCAAGTAGCTCTCTATTGTCCATTACATTCTATGTATCTTTGTATACTGATATGCCAATCTATTCCAATACTTTTCATAGCTTTAGACATGATCCAAAGTGTGAACTATGCTACATCAACATGTATGATCTTCTAATAAGATTAGGCCGATGCAACATCCAAATCACATTAGTGACTGGTAGATAGGGGATGGACCCCAAGTCTAGTCCTCAAGTATTTAAATATATCCTTTGGTAGAGGCTTTGTAAATATGTCTGCAAGTTGTTCCTTAGATGTAACAAATTATAACTTCACTTGCTTTTCCTGTACTTGTTCTCTTAAGTAGTGATACTTTATAGATATATGCTTTGTCTTAGAGTCCATCACTAGATTCTTAGAAATGTTAATGGCACTAGTGTTGTCACAATATATAATCACCAGCTCAGTGATTAGCTCATTCATTCCTTCTAACACTTTCTTAATATGTGCAATGTTTGAGAAATTAGTAGTAGCAGCAACATACTCTACTTTAGCTATGGACTAAGAAATACAAGCTTTATTTTTAGTTGTCCAGGTTACAAGTCTTTCACCAAAGAAAAATTCTCCTTCGGTGGTGCTTGTTCTATCATCCATGTTTCCAGCCCAATCAACATCATGCATACCTTCAGTTCAAACTTGTCTTCCTTAGGATACCATAATCCATAGTCCTCTATTTTCTTCAAGTATCTTAAGATTATTTTAGAAGTAGTCATGTGTGATTCTCTAGGGTTAGCATAAAATCTAGCAACAATTCCCACATCATGTGTTATATCTAGTCTACTGTGAACTACATACATTAACTTACCAATCATGGATCGGTAAAGTGTCTGATTTACCTCTGTAGTTTCATCTTCCTTTGTCAATTTACATCTAGTATCCATTGGTGTTCCCATAGGTTTAGCATCTTCCATTCCAAATGTCTTTAGTACTTCCTTTATGTATTTAAATTGTATGATGAATATCTCATCACTTTGTTGAATCACTTGTAGTCCTAGAAAGAATTTAATCTCTTTGAACATAGACATTTAAAATTCTTGTCTCATCTCATCAACAAAGTCTTTACATATGTGATCTTGACCTACAAAAATAATACCATCCACAAATATCTCAGCAATAAGAATAGTATCATCAGTATCTCCTTTCATATACAAATTGTTGTTCTCACTAGTTCTAATAAATCCAATACTTAACAAGTAAGTATGCGGTCTTTCATACCAGGCTCTCAATGCTTGATTCAAACCATATAAATTTTTATGTAGTCTACATATCATGTCTTTTTTGTCCGGATCAACAAACCCTTCATGTTGTTCTATGTAGACCTCTTCTTCATGTATTCCATTTAGAAATGTTGACTTCACATCCATTTGATAGACTTTGAATTTGTTGTGTGCAGCATATGCAAGTAGCATTCTAACACCTTCCAATATAGCAATAGGTACAAATGTTTCACCATAATATATGCCTTCTTCTTGTGCCTATCCCTTGCATACCAATCTAGCTTTATTTCTTGTTACTTCACCATTTTCATTCAGTTTGTTCCTAAAAATCCACTTAGTACCGATAACATTCTTGTCCTTAGGCTTGGGTACTAAACTATAGGTTTTGTTCTTCTCTATTTTCTCTATTTCCTCTTTCATTGCATTAATCCATTAATCATTCTCCAATGCAAATTTTACATTTTTAGGTTCAAATTCACAAACTAGACATGTACCTTGTCTTTCTTTGCTCCTTGTTTGCATGACAGCTTGTCTATCTCCAATAATTTGTGTCTCAAGATGATGTCTCCTAAAAAATCTTGCTAGAACTCAGTCTCTTCTTTCTTGTTCATCATGTTTAGGTTCATTTTCTTTCTTGGTAGGTCCATCCTACTCATCAATTTCTCTTTCTTGTTCTTCGGTATTGTTTTCCTGCTGACCGGTTATCACAGGCTACTACTTCGGTAGATACTCTGGTTGTTCAATGTAAGTGAATCTACTGTAGTCTTCTAGTTCATTTCTACTTTCCTCTATGTTCTTTTCATCAAAATGATCAACTCAGACATTAGTACTTTCAATCATTTTATTTGTAACCTTATTCAGACATTTATATGCTTTACTTTTAGTTGAATATCCTAGAAATATCCCTTTATCACCTTTTGAATACAATTTACCATTTCTCTCATCTTTTAGAATAAAACATTTACTTCCAAAAATCCTAAAATAACTTACAGTAGGTTTGTGTCCAAACCATAGTAAGGTGTCTTGTTGGTGTCCTTCTTCAGTTGTACTCGGTTAAGAACATAGACTGTAGTGCTAATAGCTTCTCTCCAATATGTCTGTGAAACATTCTTTTGCAACATGAGTGTCCTAGCATAGTCAACTATTGACTTGTTCCTTCTTTCAGCAATGCCATTTTGCTGGGGTGTCCTCGATGTAGAGACCTGTCTTTTAATACCATGCCCATTACAAAAATTAGTAAATTCATCAGAGATAAATTCACCTCCTTTATCAGATCTTAAGCATTTCAATTCCTTACTAGTCTCTTTTTCTACTTTTTTATTATACCACTTGAACATCTTGTATGCCTCAGAGTTTTCTTTTAGAAACATAATAGTCATCAATCTACTATAGTCATAAACAAAAAAAATAAAGTATCTATCACCATAATAACTCTGAGTTCTCAAAGGACCACATAGGTCAGTATGAACCAACTCAAGTATCTTCTTTGTTGAGTAATCCTTTCTTTTGAAACTAGATTTATTCATTTTCCCTTTTTGACATTCATGGCACATAACATGATTAGGCTTTGACAAGTTAGGCAAACATCTAACTCTTTTCTTTTTACTGATCTTAATCATGTTATCAAAATTCACATGACATAACCTTTTCTGACATAGCAAAGCATCTTCATTTTTCATCATCAGATAAGAAGACTCATCACTATCAAGATAAAATAGATTACCTCTTGATTGTGCACTAGTTCTAACTAGTCTTCCTCCATCATCAAAGATTTTAACTTTCTTGCTCTCAAAAGCAACTTGGTGTCCTAAATTGTTTAACTATGCCACACTTAACAAGTTATAGTTCAGTCAATCTACCCAATAAGCATTATCACATTTTATCCTATCATTTATCATCAAAGATCCTTTACCTATTACAATATAGGGTATATCATTACCCATCTTAACTAATCCTCCATTGTATTCTTCAAGTTTATCAAATTTCTCTTCATCACCAGTCATGTGATGTGTATAGCCACTATCTATGATCCATGTATCATTTTTGTCAACTTTAGAGATCAGTGTTGTTTTTACATATTTTTCTTCTTCCTCAGAGTCATCTTTCATAGAAAAAAATACAACTTCTACATCATCATCAAAATTACATTCATATTCATTATCTCCAGCTATGTAACATACCTTCTTTCCTTTGTCATTACTGTCTCAGTTGTCTCTATTGTTGTTTTATCAGTAGCTCCTGTTGACTCTCCTACCATAGCTTCCTTCAGATTAGTCTTTAGATCTTTTATCATCTTTCTTAGGTGGACATCTAGCATCAATGTGGCTAACCTCTTTATAGTTAAAGCATGCTAAAGGTAGCTTACCTCTATATCTTCCTTTTCCTTTAGGTAACCTTCTGGCCATAAGAGCTTCAAGTTCATCAAGCTCATCATTAGTGTTGCTATCACTATCATAATTCTTCTTATTCCTACTACTAGACCTACCAATCTTCAGAGAAGACATGAAAGCATACTTATGCAGGAGCATCTTGGGTGTAAGAGAAATCTTGCATCACCCAAAAATATTTCTATTTTTATATTCAATAAGGGCTATTTTGTGCAGAGCTGCTATTTATCGAAAGTTACTATTTTTGGTAATTTTTGTATGTGCTCAGAATGATCTAATTTATTTCTTGGAGGTTCATTTTGGTCATATAAGTCTGCCAGTAAAGTTTCATTGCCAGATCAAGTGTATATTGGAAGATATTGAAGATTTTTGGTATTGGTAGCAGGGTACAGAAACTTTGAACTCAGTTTTGAAGGCTTTAGAGGCCCCAGATGAGGTCAAAAATTTGGGTGACGGGCACTTGCGCAAATCAATCCTATAGAGCACTTTGTGGCGTTTCTAAAATGGGGTTATAATAGCCAATCGGGTCAACTGATGATGACTTATGGTCTTCAGAATTTGGGCCACCTGAATTGGCAGAAAATAATTTTTTTCAAAATTTCTGTTCGAGTTTCAAAGGTTATCTTGAGCTGAATATGATGTAATAAAATGTAAAATAAAATAATTCTAAGTTTGGTCGGCCTTATTGGCTAAAATTCTGGAACCTTCCCAGGCAGTGGAAAAATTGCCTATATAAGGAAGGCTATATTATTGTCTTAGGCAGTTTAGAATAGTTCTGGATAGTAGATCTGGGTAATAATTCGAGGCTTTTTTCTGCTGAATATTGTAAGGGAATGCCCATGTGGCTTTTCATATTGTAATTCTAAAAGTTTGTAATTCCACATTTGTGGAGATAATAAGAAGCCAATTTTCTATTCTTGCATATTGTTGTTGTTTCTCTGTTTCTGTTATGTGTTTATGGTATTAAGGGGAGTACCCTTCATCAAGTGGTATCAGAGCAGGAGTTCCTGAGTGTGTAAACAGATCACCGAGTGTGAGGCAGTTTGCACCAGGACTGTGGTTAGGGTTTCAGTGTGCATCACAAAAATGCCTCAATGAAGAGAACGTGGCAGAAGGGTGGGTGTTGTGACACCTGAGGTTAGAGAGCTGCAGAGAAAAGTGTGAGCATTGCAAGAAGAGATTCACAGAGGAATGAATCTTAATGTAAGAGAAGAAAGTGATGATGAAGCGGAAGAAAATTTTGATCAGGAAGGAGAAGGCAAACTTCTGAACCCAGAAGAAGAAAGGGTTTTTTGAGCCCTTTCCAAGATTGGGAAGAGACCTAAGATTAAGGTTCCTACATTCTCAGGGAATCTTAACCCAGAAGAATTGATTAACTGGATCAATGAATGTGAGGAATATTTTGAGTATGAAGATGTTGAGGATCCTGATAGGGTCAAATTTGCGAAGGCTAAACTGAAAGGTCATGCGAAGATCTGGTGGCAAGAGGTTCAATTGGAGTGAAATAAAAGAGGGAAAGATAAAATCACAAGATGGGATCAGATGCTGGATAAATTGAAGTGACAGTTCATTCCTATTGATTATGAGCTTGACCTACTAAAGAAAATAATAATTTTGAAGCAAGCAGGAAGATCTGTTCAGGAGTATATAGAGGAGTTCTATCGGCTCCTCATCAGAACAGGCCATGCGGAAGCTGATAAGGAGAAAGTTTCCCATTACCTTAATGGGTTGAGGCCAAGCATTTAGGAGGAGCTGAATCTGGTTCAAATAAACAATATTGAAGAGGTGTACCAATTTTCCCTAAAAGTAGAGGAAAAGTTGAACAAGAAGTTCAAGAGCAGACAAAATGAAAGAGGTCACGGTGGATGATCTGGTGGACAGTCCTATGGAGGCTGAAATGAAGATTCAAAAAAGAAGGACGAGGCCAGTAGTAGTCAGAATCAGTGAGGAAACAATTCCAATCATTTCCAAGATCAGAATAATAGAGATCAGCGAGGAAGAGGAAGAGGACAAGGATCTGGGAAAGGTGGCTTCCATGGAACATGTTTTCACTATGGAGAAGAAGGTCATAGGGCATTTGAATGTCCTCAGTGCCAAGGAAGAATAGACAAGAGAAATGAAGGCCAGGCCAGAGTTGCACATGTGGATGAAGATGTCAGATCATCAAATTCTCAAGATGCTGAAACAGGAGAAATGTTGATTAACAAAAGAGTCCTGCTGAGTGGTGAGAATGAACCTGAACAAAGGAGGAGCCTATTTCACACCAAGTGCAAGTGTGAGAGTAAGTGTTGTGATGTGATTATTGATAGTGGAAGCACTGACAATTTGGTGTCAGAAGAGATGGTGACAAAGTTGAAGCTCAAGAGACAGAAACACCCACATCCATATCGGATTGCCTGGGTACAGGATGACCACAAGGTCATGGTCAATGAACAATGCCTAGTGAAGTTCAAGATTGGTGGATATCATGACGAGGTACTATGTGATATCATATCTATGGATGTATGTCATATGTTGTTAGGTAGACCATGGCAGTTGATATATGTGTTGTACATGATGGTCATGCGAATACCTATTCCCTGACAAGTGATGGAGTGCGACATAAGCTAAAACCATTGAAGGAGACTGAAGAAAAGGCATGTGGTAATGCAAGGATAACTTTTGTTGATGGAAGAAATTTCCTAGATGGTATGAGGCATGAGCATATATGTTTTTCTTTAATTCCAAAAGTTGGTAAAGAGAAAGTAGAAGATGTTCCTGTAGAAGTTGCAGATTTGTTGGATGAGTTTTAGGATATTGTATCTGATAATGTACCTGATGGATTACTACCAGTCAGGAAGATCAGTCATCAAATGGAATTGATCCTAGGAGTGAGTTTTCCAAATAAGGAAGCATACAGAATGACACCTGCAAAAAGTGAGGAGTTGAATAGACAAGTACATGAACTATTACACAAAGGATTGATCTGTGAGAGTCTGAGTCCCTATGCTGTACTAGTGGTATTAGCACCAAAGAAGAATGGAGAATGGAGGATGTGTATAGATTCTAGAGCAAAAACAAGATCACAATTAAGTATAGGTTTCCATTCCCATGAATGGATGATATTATGGACTGTTTGAGTGGAGCTGTGTATTTCTCAAAGATAGATCTAAAGAGTGGATATCATTAGATTCGGATCAGAGAAGGAGATGAATGGAAGGCTGCCTTCAGGACAAAGGAAGGACTGTATGAGTGGTTAGTCATGTGTTTTGGGCTAACCAATGCACCGAGCACTTTCATGCGGCTCATAAATGAGGTTCTGAAAGAATTTCTGGATAATTTTGTCATTGTTTACCTATATGATATTTTGATCTTTAGTAAGACATTGGAGGAGCATATGATGCATATTCATATGGTATTTGAGAAGTTGAGAGAAGAGAAATTGTTGATTAATTTGAAGAAGTGCAATTTTGTGAAGAAAGAATTGGTGTATTTGGGGTTTGTAGTTTCAGGAGAAGGTCTAAAAATGGACCCAGAGAAGGTACAAGCTATCCTTGAATGGCCTACCCCAAGGAGTGCTACTGAGGTAAGATCTTTTCATGGTCTAGCAAGCTTTTATAGGAAATTTATCAAAAATTTTAGCAGTATTTGTGGACCCTTGACTGAAACAATGAGAGGGGATAGAAAAGAATTTAAGTGGACTAATGGGGCAGAAAAGAGTTTTCAATTGTTGAAACAAAAAGTTATAGAACAACCTATTTAGCACTTCTAGATTTTGATAAGGTGTTTCAAGTAGATTGTGATGCTAGTGGTAATGCAATAGGAGCTGTTATGAGCCAAGAAGGTAAACCTGTTGCTTATTTCAGTGAGAAGTTAAATGATGCCAAGCGGAAATATTCTATTTATGATCAAGAATTTTATGCTATAGTTTAGGCATTAAAGAAGTGGAGACATTATCTGCTTCCTAAGGAGTTTGTTCTATATACTGATCATCAAGCTTTGCAATATTTGGATAGTCAAGGAAAGTCGAATCAGAGGCATTTCAATTGGGTTGAGTTTTTGCAGAGTTATACATTTGTTTTGAAACATAGGAGTGGAAAGTCTAATAGGGTTGCAGATGCTCTTAGCAGAAGGCAACTATTGCTGACAGAAATACAGATTGAAGTGGTTGGGTTCAAGGAACTCAAGAATTTGTATCCAGAGGATCCTGATTTTGGTGAAGCTTGGAAAGCTTGTACAGAACCTGTTATTCTAGACAGGATGAGATGGCTGGATTTCATCATCTAGGATGATATGCTATTCAAAGGGAGTTAGTTGTGCATTCCATGAAGTTCTATGAGGGAGAATCTCATCAAGGAGAAGCATAGCGGAGGATTGGCTGGACATTTTGGTTGTGATAAAACCCTTTCTTTGGTTAGTGAGAATTATTATTGGCCATAGTTGCAGCAAGATGTGAAGAAGTTTGTACAGAGTTGCAGAGTATGTCAGATGGTGAAAGGAGTGAAGAAGAATATAGGGTTGTATCAGCCATTACCTATACTAGAGAAGCCTTGGGAGGATATCAGTATGGACTTTGTTCTTGGTTTACTGAGGACTCAGCGGGGACATGATTCAATTTTTGTGGTGGTTGACAGATTTTCAAAGATGGCACATTTCATTCCCTGCAAGAAGACTAATAATGTTGTTCATGTAGCAGAATTATTTTTTAGAGAAGTGGTGAGACTACATGGTTTGCCAAAGACCATAGTTTCAAATCGAGACACTAAGTTCGTTGGATATTTCTGGCATATATTATGGAAGAAGTTGAAGATAGATTTGAAGTTTAGTTCATCACATCATCCACAGACTGATGGACAGACAGAGGTGGTGAATAGGAGTTTGGGAAATTTGCTGAGATGTTTGGTTGGAGATAAGCCAACAGGATGGGATTTAATTTTACCACAGGCAGAATTTGCATACAATAATTCTATCAACAGGAGCACTGGTAAATCACCATTCTAGATTGTATATGGAAGTAGTCCAAGAAATGCATCTGAATTGAGGAAGATAGATAAAGGAGAAATAAGTAGTGCTGAAGCTGAAGATTTAGTAGAACACTTGAAGAACATCCATGGGGAGGTGAGGAAGCATATTACCAAGATGAACACATAGTATAAGGCTAAGGTAGATGAGAAAAGGAGGTATAAGGAATTTTAGGTTGGTGATGAAGTCATGGTTCATTTGCGGAAGGAGCGGTTTCTAGTTGGTACATATAACAAGTTGAAAATGAAGAAGTTTGGACCATGTAAGATACTGAAGAAACATGATTCAGGAAATGCATATGAGGTAGAACTTCCTACTGAGCTAAATATTTCACCAGTGTTTAACATTTCAGATCTAACAGAGTATCATGAAGGAGGTGTTGAAGATGAGATCACAGCAGCACAGTGGAGTATTCTAGCAACTAGTTCAGACACTAAGGAGATCAAAGATATACTAGACAGTCATGTTGGCAGAAGCACAAGGAACAAGACATATGAAGAATATCTGGTCAAGTGGAAAGGATGACCTGTTGAAGATTCATCATGGCTAACAAGGGTGGAGGTTAATTGTCTTGGTTTTCCTTTACACACCTGAGTCGTGACAAGGTCACTTCTCAAATTACCTCAGGTGTTTAATGTAGGAGCATCCTGGGTGTAAGAGAAATCTTGCATCACCCAAAAATATTTCTATTTTTATATTCAATAAGGGCTATTTTGTGTAGAGCTGCTATTTATGGAAAGTTACTATTTTTGGTAATTTTTGTATGTTCTTAGAATGATCTGATTTCTTTCTTGGAGGCTCATTTTGGTCATATAAGTCTGCCAGTAAAGTTTCATTGCCAGATCAAGTGTATATTGGAAGATATTAAAGATTTTCAGTATTGGCAGCAGGGTACAGAAACTTTGAACTCAATTTTGAAGGCTTTAGAGGCCCCGAATGAGGTCAAAAATTTGGGTGATGGGCGCTTGCACAAGTCAAGCCTGTAGAGCGCTTTGTGGCATTTTTGAAATGGGGTTATAGTAGCCAATCGGGTCAACTAGTGATGACTTATGGTCTTCGGAAGTTGGGCCACCTGAATTGGCAGAAAATAATTTTCTTCAAAATTTCTATTTAGGTTTCAAAGGTTATCTTGAGCTGACTATGATGTAATAAAATGTAAAATAAAATAATTCTAAGTTTGGTTGGCCTTATTGGCTAAAATTTTGGAACCTTCCCAGGTGGTGGAAAAATTGCCTATATAAGGAAGGCTATATTATTGTCTTAGGCAGTTCAGAATAGTTCTGGGTAGTAGATCTAGGTAATAATTCGAGGCTTTGTCCTACTGAATATTGTAAGGGAATGCCCATGTAGCTTTGCATATTGTAATTCTGAAAGTTTGTAATTCCACATTTGTGGAGATAATAAGAAGCCAATTTTCTATTCTTGCATGTTGTTATTGTTTCTCTATTTCTGTTATGTGTTTGTGGTATTAAGGGGAGTACCCATCATCACATACTCAACAGTTGGTACAACACTTTTATCAAAATTATTCAATTCAAAAGTTGTCAGCTTACCAATCACAGTGTCAAGAGTAAGGTTGGATGTATCCCTTATTTCATGAATTGTAGAAATCTTGATTGCATAAACTAGCAGTAAAGTTCTGAGAATCTTTCTTATCACTGTTTCATCATCAATAACTCCATCTAATACTCTAATAGCATGTACTACCTCTTTTAGTCTATTTTTGTACTATATGATATTCTCACCTTCCTTCATCTTCATATCATCGAATCTGCCCCTTAGGCTTTCAGCTTGAGCTCTTTTAACATTCAAGTCACCACTGTAAATTAGAGATAGTTTGTCCCACATGGCTTTGGAAGTAGTGCAACTCTTAATATCTTCAAATTTGGCATTAGTACAGGAAACAACAATCTCCATCATAGTAATATTGTGTTCATGTATGTCTCTCGATTGATCAAGAGTCAAGGGACCAGTGCTCGATTTAATGTAGCCATTCTCCATTAGTTCTAGTGTATAATTCCCAATTCTAGATATGTGTAACTTCATCTAGCTTTTCCATACTACAAAGTTCTCTTTGTTTAGTCTTGGCACTTCCCTCTTATACATTTTGAGATCTTTTTCCTGAAGTCCTTAAAACTCTATTCTAAGCAACTTGTGCTCTGATACCAATTGTTGGAATAACTGAGAGGGGGGTGAATCAGCTAATCACCGTCCCAAGTAAAACGTATAATCCCAAAACAAATACTTCAAGTTCTGATACTCGGTAAACTAAAATACTTATTCTGTCAATTGTTTTACCAATTACTAGTCTAAAACATATAGTAGTTACTGATCAAATCTAACATGTAATGTGCAAAGTATGATAAAAAAACAACTATAGCACATAACACAAGAGATTTAATGTGGAAACCCTATAAAGGGAAAAACCACCTGGGACCGACAACCCAAAATATTCACTCTTCTAAAGTGAGGTCAGTGAAGACCCAACCCTGTTAAAGGTTTACAAACACACTGTTAGGTGTGACCTTGTTAGATGATTTTAGATCAACCATTATCATCCTACTAGTATTCACTATGGGGTTGATAGGATAACAATGTTCATTCTATGAATGATACATAATAAGACTTTCTTAATCCACTCAATTAAGAGATTTATCTATGTGCAATGATTAAATATGTAGTAGTAGGTGATCTGATCTATTACAACTTCAATTGTAGATATACAGATCAATATTCAGCTCAAACAAATCTTTATGATCAATGTAACTCTTTCTGATTCAACAATATATCAACTTACTATCTGTCGGTAATTACTATCTATCACTTGATAATGTTTTGTAGTTGGGTTCTCCTTAACTAGTATGATCAGAATGCATGAAAACTTGTTGACACAATAACTCTACAATTTTCCTTTTTCTTCTAGCGTCTTCATCATGAAATCATTAGTCTCTTATACAAACATGTAAACCATTTTCTCCTTGTCCATCAGATTTTGCTACTTAATCTCATCCATTGATTTTGCTGCTTTAACCTTCTTCAGCTAATGTGTCAATAACACGTTTCAATCTGCTCCATTAGATCTTCCTTGAATTTTGTTAGCCATTGATCTTCATAAAAAACTTTATCTTTAACCTCAGAATCATACACTTTCTAGCTCATTAATCCTATCGGATAAACTAATCATTTAATTCTTTCTATTCTACTCGGTTAACAAAGAAATTTTTTGGTGAATACAAGCTTAGTTTACACTGTGCTCGGTATACACTACACTCCGTCGGTGTATACTAAAATGCTTTATTAACCGACAACACTACTTTGTGTCTTTAAGCTCTTTTCCTCATCATAGATGAATACAACATAATCAAGTCAATATCATTAGGTCATAGACTCATTAGAAAGTTACTCAATGTGTTCCTTATCCTCATTTGTCATATCCATCTTCCTCATGTAGATATTTTTGTTCTTCATCTCTTTCACCGTTCTATAGATGTTTTGGTATAGTAACTTACAAGATAAGTGTTGTCAAACTAGTTCACATCAATGACAACATAATATTGATTTAATCATCTTACATATCTAATCAATCAACTCGATGATCTTTAATCATAGATTCTTCAATAAGGTTCTAAATCAGTTGTAGTTCATCACATTGAGTGTGTTTGGTTTATCTGTCGATCTCAATTTATCATTTCTTTAGTGCATGATTTTTCCATGATGTGGTATTTAATATTCTAGTTGAAAATAATATTAACTTTAATATTTATGCTTATGTGTGGATAATTAGTTAAAGATCAAATATTAAAATATTTGGATTTAATTAATTAATTGTTTGAAATTAGATTTGATTATGTTTCATTAAATAATTAAATATTAAGTAGCATGATTAAATTGTGCATTAAGTATTTAATTTATTTAATGTGAATGTTTATTATTTACATGTGCTTTAATTAAGTTGAAATTAAAATTACTTTCAAAAAGAGACAACTTGTCTTTAGGAGTCTAATTGGAGTTTGAATAGGAGATTACTAATGAGTCATCTAGGGTTTGCATGAAAGGAAGAATTGAATTCCTAATAGGGGGAAATACATTCATTTGGATTGGACACACACACAGGTTTTGGAGAATTAGAGATAGAGCCTGATTTTGGAATTTGGAGATTTCTTGGGTGTTTTTGCATTGCTTGGAATTTGTGAAGATTGTTGTGCATCTGGATTTTTTTTGGCATACCTTGTGGATTCAAAGCTATAGGAATTGAGTTCTTCTTATGAAAGATTTGAGATTTCTTCTTTTCAAAGGCTTCCATTTTACAGTTTCTTGCATTGGATTTGAGGTAGGGTTTGAGAAAATTTCTTTGTAAATTTGTCTGTGCAATTTTTTGTATTTTATTATGTTTGGACAGATTTATTGCTTGGATTAGTATTTAGTTTTGTTTTTGATTTGGGTAGTAAAAAACCCTTAGTTCTCTAATTCTTAGTTTATTTTCAAACTTGACATAGTAGGGTTATGCTGTCAAATTTTCATGAGAAAATTCTCCCTAGAACTCTTAGAAAATGAAAAATCAATATGGGCTATAGTGTAAACTATTGAGTTGATAAATTTAATAAATAATAGAAGAAAAATCAAATTTGAGTAGAAAATCATCATTTTGGGAAAAAAAATACCCTCCCTGTTAAAAAATACAGTCAAAGAAAAAGTCCAGAAAAAGACAAAATTAGTTGTAAAAGAAGTAAATTGTGTTATTACCTTTTCTGGAAAAAATGTAGAAGTGTTTTACATTTTCATTTTCAGAAATGGTCTTAAAAAAAATATGTTAAAAAGAAACATTCTTTTGTCCTTACATCACAAAATAAAAAAAAATAAATCATTTCAAAAAAAAATACTTATTAAACATATTGCTTTGGATTCTTTTTAAAACAAAAAAATAATTATTAAAAAAAATAAAATTGTTTAAGGGGGGCCGGGCCACCAATCCCCAACCCCTCTCCCTTTTCCATCCCCATGCAGGCACGGGTTGCAGGTCCGTTCGTGCATGGACTACAAAACCATGTAGGGCACGACCTGCGTAACTGTGCAACACACAAACATCTACAGAGGGTGCCATACTCTATGACTGCAGATGCTCTATGGGGTGTGGCCCACGGCCCCCCCACATATGTTATACTTTATTTTATTTTAGTTTATTAAATGAATTTTGTTTGAAATATGATTTTTTTTTAAAGTATGTTTATTTAATTTAATTTAAATTAGTTAAAATATAATGTTTTTAGTAATAGTTTTTAATTATAAATTTAATTTATGTGAAATTTATTTTTATTTTATATAATTAAGTTATTAAACAAAGATTATTTATTATTAATTGATTTATTTCTGAAAGAATTTTGTTGATTAAAATATTTTATAAACTTGGCTATGATGAATAATTAATATGAATTTTATAAATTTTATTAAAAATTCTATAGGAAAATTATCATAAATTTAAACTTAATTATAAGTTTAAATTAATGCTTTATGTTTTACAATTGTATTTAAATTTAATTGGTTTTAAATTACTCATTTGATTTTAGAATCAACTCATTCCGGACATAGTTTACTCAATGAAATTTTAGGGTAAATTATTTAACTTAAATGGACTTTAGAACCAAATAGTCAAATTAATTTGGAATTAGATTAATTGATTAATTTTGAATTAATTACTTGATTTAATTTAGTCTAATGATATGAGATGTATAATTCTACCATAAATGTGTTTTGTCTAATATGTAAATATACTTGAGATTTTGTTATGATTTGTATGCGTGAGATGTTTAGATGTGCATATGTACATTGAAATTGGTCGTTTTCTTATAAATTGAATGTTACTACATCCATTCCCTGTTGTTGTTTTATCTTGTTTGATGGGAATCAGATGACCTAGGAAAGTACAAAGGTTGGGAATTCTTTCCTATGTTCATGCTTTCTATTTATGTTTGGCATGAGTGTAATGTGATTTATTTCCCTATTGGAATGTATAGGCTCATGATGTACTATATTTCTATAATTATGTGACTGTAACCTTTCCTGATTTCTGTGATGTTTCTGGATGTGGGTCTACCTGATTATATTGTATTAGATCTAGGTGAGATCTATAAGCCTAGGGTAGTTTACCTAGATATATAGTAGGGGGTGGCTTTTAATAAGCATAGGGGCCCACAAGTGGCTGCCAGGATCACTTATTGTAAGTAATTGTAATCAAGTGACAACCTAATATAAAATTTAGAGATATTAAAATGAACCTAATAAGATGTGATTCCTCACCCATGCTTGAGTGCTATTATAGACTGAGATGGAGGATGAGATTATGCTTGGCACCTATAGAGGTGTGTGTTCTAGCATAGTTAATGGCTTCGTCTGTACGAGAGGTCATTGATACAATGTGTGGTCACTTGAATGTCAGGATCCAAAGAGATTATCAGGACGAGACTCAAGGGTTAGATGTACATGATGACACCTTCCTATACATAGTCTAGTTATCCTACATGTGTCAGTTGCCTCTGGATTAGTGAGTCTTACCTATCACTATACTTGTTTACCTTGAGTTAGAAAGCTTTCAGGATTCCCTTGCCCAGTGGTGTATCTTGATTTGGCTTTGGTTATCCGAGTGGGGTTTGATGTTATCTCCTCAGCATAGTGGGGTAGACCTTTGTGGATCTACATGGACGCGTGGTAGTGATTCTTTACCATTTGAGATTTGACATCCTAGTTCTAATGCTTGATGGTGCTTCTACAGTCAGACTCCTTATAATACTTCATTACTATTTCTTTTCTTATATTCATTGATTGTAAATCTTGTATTAGAGTATCGCATATGACACTTAATCTAGATATTATAATATAGATGTTAGAGTGACTAATACATACCCTGTGACATGTGCATTGGATGTGTACTTATTTAGGATTCACAGATGATCATGAGAAATGTAATTATTATGATGTAATTGTTTAACTTAATTTATGGAATCTTTTGTTGATGCTTACTAGATGAGTTATGTTAGTAGTAATTCTACGTCACGTGACCCATTAGTTTTTCTACCTTTATTATTGATGTGTGTTATGTGAGTAAATGGTTATTTCTTCCACGAGTGTATATCTTTATATGTAAACTTTAGAAAAAAAAATTGTTCACCAAACTTTAGGTTAATCTCTTTTGGGTTCCCTGGTAGGGCGTTACATTTGGTATCAGAGAAGAGTTTCTACACTAGGAACTCTAGGTGTGTACGCTTATTAGGTTTTGTGTAGTCTAAACTTGAAACAAACATAGACAGAAAACATTATTATTTTAGACTATTTCTTTGTAGATATGTTTGCCTTTGTTTATGCTTTGAGCTATGTTGTGAGATGTTGTTGTTTCTCTGATGTTACAAGAATCATTCCTAAGACTAGAGTAGCTAGAGGCCATGGTAGGGGTCAATCTAGTAGACATGGGAGGGGTAGAAAGCCTAGCCCTTCCACAAGTGTTAGACAGGTTAGTAACCATCAGCAATCTAGAGATGATCAGAGGGATGAGCATCAGGGTGAGTCCAATGGACTTGACACTAGATAACTTCTTCAGGTGATTCTTAATCATCTTGGTCTTGATTAGAACAAAGTAGAGCAAGAAGTTTCCCATCAGTCTCAGAGGGAGCATAGGGTTAGAGAGAGGTCTAGGAGTCCTCCAAGGAGGAACTTCACTATGGATCCTTCAGTTGTGGTAGTGAATCATATGAGGTACCTGATGAGGGGGTGACCCATTCCCTTTGATGGGAAAGGTACTGGATTAGAGGCTGAGACTTGGTTGATTTCTTTAGAGTGGATATTTTCTATGCATCCCTTTAGTAGTAATACTAAATCCAGGTATGCAGTGACACAACTCACTAATTTTATAGCAGTATGGTGGAAAATAGAGGAGGAGAAGTTGGGACTTCACATGGATATTGTTACATGGGAGTTATTCTTGGAGAATTTCCAAGAGCGTTTCCTTTCTGATTAGTGGAGGAAATAGAGAGAAGATGAGTTCCACAACCTGAGATAGCTGACTATGATAGTGGGTGAGTATGAGTGTAAATTCTTTGAGCTCAAATAGTATGCTAGCTTCAGACATGATACAACCTTACTGATACAATACTTTTTTAGGGGGTTGAATGCTCACATAATTGGGGCTATTAGACTCTTTGATTATAAGACCCTCAGGGAAGCAATCATTAATGCTACTCTCACAGAAGCTAACATAGCTTTGGGCCATGGTCAATATTCAGGTACATTAGTCGGTGGACCTTCAGGTTCAAGATATAAGGGGAATCAGTCACATGGGAATGAAAACTTCAAGAAGCCATCAAAATTCTACAGAGGTAACTAGAACCAACAATAGGTTAAGTTACCTCCACCTCCTCCTACTCAGAGTGGCAATTCTCAATCCAGGAACAACCATAATGGCCAATGCTTCAAGCATAATTAGACTAGTCAGCCAGCCTAGAGTGGTCAGAAGAGTGCTAGCAAGGGTAGTTTCTAGTAGTCTAGTGTGTCATCTAGTGGGAGAGGCAATTTCAGGAGTACATGGTGTTTCACTTGAGGATAGTTTGGACACATTGCAGTAAATTTTCCATAGCATCCCCCTCAGTATTATTCACAAAGATCAGCAACATCTGAGCCTATAGTGGGAGATTCAAGATGCTCTCACAGAGTGTTTACAACATTAGATCATCGGTAGGAAAATCATCAGGGTACAATGGTTGAGACTATAGGTACTATTTTTGGTATATCTATCTTTGTTTTATATGATTCTAGTGCTACTGATTCATTCATATCTCCACATTTAGTTGAGTTTTGTGGGCTAGTGGTTGCAACATGAGATAGGAGTTGGCAAGTGGAATTATCTTTTGGGGCTAAGGTTGTAGCAGGCTCTTTGGTTCCTAAATGAGAGATGAATTTAGGTAGATTCACTACCTTAGTTGATCTACGTGTGATTCCATTATGATCATATGGGGTCATTTTGGGTATGGATTGGCTGGGAGCTCATGTAGCTAGTATTGATTGTAGGAAAAAGACTATCAATTGCAAGGATGATGAGGGCAAAGACTATTAGATAGTGGGTATTCCACATTCCATTTCTCTTTGGATGATATTTGCCATGCAACTTAAGTGTTGTATGCGTAAGGGTTTCTAGATGTTTGCAGTGACTATGAATGAGATTAATGAAGATGAGAGTGAGGATAAGGCCCTAGATCATCCTATTTTGCAAGATTTTCTTGATGTCTTTCTGAAGGAGATCCTAGGTATGCCACCAAAGTGTGACATAGATTTCTAGATCGAGCTTGTTCTAGGAGCTAAGCCTATTTCTAGAGCTCCATACCAAATGACTACTCATGAGTTGAGTGAGTTAAAACTTCAGTTAGAGGAGTTGTTTGTAAAGGGGAGTATCAAGACTAGCGTATCTCCATGGGGAGCACTAGTCCTCTTTTTTAAGAAGAAGGATGGATCTTTACGCTTGCGCATTGACTATAGACAGTTGAACAAGGTAACGATCAAGATTAGGTATCCTTTGCCACACATTGATGATCTTTTTTATCAGATCAAGGGAGTCAAGGTGTTCTCTAAGATTGATCTGAAGTCAAGGTATCACCAGTTATAGATTCACGATGTAGATATTCATAAGACTTCTTTTTGTACATGATATGGGCATTATGAGTTTACCATGGTACCTTTTGGCTTGATGAATGCTCCATCAGTTTTCATGTACTTAATGAATGTAGTGTTTTGTGAATTTTTGGATCAGTTTATTTTGGTCTTCTTGGATAATATATTGATGTATTCTATATCTATAGAGGAGCATGAGGAACATCTTAGACATGTATTGCAGTGTTTGAGAGAAAATCAACTTTATGCCAATGCAAAGAAGTGTGATTTATTTCAGACAAAGATTTAGTATCTAGGTCATGTGATCTCAAGAGAAGGTATCTTGGTACATCCTTATAAGATTTAGGAAATTATGGAGTGGCTAACACCCACTAATGTGTCTGAAGTTCATAGTTTCATGGGGTTAACTGGATATTACCATAGGTTTGTTAAGGACTTATCTAGAGTTGCACATCCTATTAACTCATTTCAGAGAAAAGGGAAGAAGATTTTATGGATAGAGAAGTGTGAGGAGTCTTTCCAGAGACTTAAGGGGTGTTTGACTAGTGCACCTATTTTACCAATGCCTGATCCAACTAGAGATTTTGTTTGCACTGATGCATCATTGGAGGGTATTGGAGCAATCTTTATGCAGGAAGGATGTGTGATTTCATATGAGTCTCACAAACTCAAGGATGATGAGTTGAATTATCCTACGCATGATCTTGAGTTGGTAGATGTAGTTCATGCTTTAGTTAGATGGAGACATTTCTTTTTAGGACACTATTTTGAGTTACACAATGATCACCGCAGTCTCTAGTACATATTTACCCAACCTAATCTAAATGCTAGACAAAGAAGGTGGATGGAGTTCCTTTGTGAGTATGATTTTGAGATCAAGTATATCTAGGGTAAGGAGAATGTGGTTGTTGGTGCTTTGAGTTACAAGAGGAAGGTTGTTTCAGTTTTGATTCTCAGTGTAGATTTGTGGAGTAGGATTCTCTAGGCACTTTCTAGAGATACTTTGTATCTAAAGGTGAAATTAGAGTCTGAGTCAAGGAGACCTTTGGAGGGTAGGTTCTTGATTTATGTCTTAGAGTTAGATTGACTTATGCGACACATGAACTAGATATATGTACCACCATTAGATGATCTTCATACATTGGTCCTATCAGAGCCTCATCGTGCACCTTATTTGGCACATCTAGGTGTCAACAATGTGCATGCAAATCTTCAACAACTTTATCAGTGGCCTAGCATGAAATGTGACATTGCAGATTATGTGGATAGATGTTTATAATGTCAAAGGGTCAAGGAAGATCACCAACATCCAACAAGTCTTCTACATCTGAATCTCATTCCATCTTGGAAGTGGGATATTATTTCGATGGATTTCATTGTTGGGTTTCCTTTGACTCCTTGTACATATGATGCTATCATGGTGACTATTGATTGATTGACTAGTGTAGCACATTTCTCTCCTATGAGATCCTCTTACACAATAGCTTCTAAAGCTAAAGTATTTATGTAGGATATAGTGAGACTTCATGGCATTCCACATAGGATTATCTTAGATCAAGATCCTATATTTATATCTGCATTTTGGACTTCACTATAGTACAATCGTGGTGCTCAGCTGAATTTCAATTCAGCATACTACCCTGAGACTGATGGTCAAACAAAACTAGTTAATTAGGTGCTAGAGGATATGTTGAAGATGTATGTCATGGATAGATAGACTCACTAGGAGGATTATTTATATTTAGTGAAGTTTTCTTATAACAATGGTTATCAAAGCTCCATTGGCATGCCACCTTTCCATTATTTGTATGGTTTTCCTTGTCATACACCTTTGAGCTAGGACAGATTAGAGGATCGTATTCTTATTGGTCCATATATGCTTTGAGACATGGAGCAGCAGGTGGTACGTATTTGTGAGCATTTGGTTATTGCACATGGTAGACATAAGAAGTATGTAGATGCTCATAGAGTGGATAGGTAGTTTGAAATTGGGGATGGAGTGTTCCTGAGAGTACTTCCGTGGAAGAATCTGATCTATTATGGAAAGGGTTCAAAGTTGGCACATCATTTTGTTGGGCCTTTTAAGATCCTAGAGAGGATAGGACTGGTTGCTTACCATCTTGCTTTGCCACCTAGCCTATCATGCATTCATGATGTTTTCCATGTTTCTGTACTTAGATGTTATATTCCAGATATTGTGCATGTTCTTGATTGGAATGCTTTACAGGTGAAGGATAGGCAGTAGGCCATGGAGCCAATTCCTATCCTATAGCAGTGGGATTTGATCCTCATGGGTCAAACTGTCAAATAGGTAAGGGTCCAATGGGACCCAAATGATGAGACATTAGTGACATGGGAGGATGCAGTGAGGTTCTAGGAATATTATCCCTATTTGTTTATAGATTTCTAGGAGTAAGCCTAATCCTAGGGGGGTGGATGTAGTACCCCCATAGTTTTCATTCAATTTTTAGTGCCATACTCTTTTAGGCCACATTTTATGTGTATAGATATTATTATTTCAGTGGATGTTAATGATTTAGATTATAATTATTTTATGTTGACATGTGATTTCATAATTACTCTTGGAAATATAGATGTAGTAACTGAGAGGGGGGGGGGTGAATCAGTTAACCCAAAAAATATTACCATTAATCCCTTAGATATCTTATTAAATTATTTACTGTTGCCACTCGATAAACATACAGAGAAATGCTGAAACTCGGTCTTTGCAGTGTATAATAGTTATAACTGTTCTTAAGCATTCATCATTGATTAACATACATGAGTGAAGAAAATAACATGAACACAAGAGAGACCAAATTTACCGTGGAAAACCAATATGGGAAAAACCACCAATGTAACTAGTTACTACTTTTCACTCTTCTAAAGTGATGCCCAGTTAGGAGCCAACCTAGTAAAAGGTTACAAAACACACTATTAAGTGCGACCTTGTTAGAGGATTTAATCACCCTATTAGGAGTGGCCTTGTAAGAGGTCTTTTGAAACAATTCAATAGAACTATCACCTTGTTAGAGGATTTACAAAATGGTTGTTAAACCAACTCGGTTAAGAGATTTTGGTATCACTGCTACAATTGTAAGAGAGTAACAATGAAATGACCTACAACTAAATTGTTGAATACAGACCTTTGTTCTGCTTCACTAGATCCTTCCTGATCAAATAAATCTTTGCTGCTCCTCAAGGATATCTAACCATACTTCAAAATTCACACACACCTTTCTTCAAAATGATTTGCATGTTGTGTACTTAATTCACCACTTGAACTTCTATATATATATATATATATATATATATATATATATATATATATATATATATATATATATATATATATATATATATATATACCATTCAGATTGTCAAGTCGGCACTAACAATCATTACAACAGTCAGCTGGGATAAACAAACTTTAATAAAAAAATCCTTTGAAGGGCCGACCTTGCTCAGTAAACATTAATCCTAAAAAGATTTCCTTCGGTGACTGAGTGAACTCGGTAACCATAGTGAATTCTACAACATCCTTCAGAGACCGAGTGAGCTCGGTAACCACTAAATTTCCTTCGATAATCGAGGAGGCTCGGTTAACACTATTTTTTGTCATATTTTCTTTTGACACCTGAGAGGTCTCGGTAGACACTAAAAACCACCAAGCTGACCGACTGAGCTCGGTAGACACTGAGAACCGCCTAGCTGACCGACTGAGCTCAATAGACACTGAGAACTACCTAGCTAACTAACTAAGCTCAATAGACACTGAGAATGATAATTGATATGATATTTGTGTGACATCAAAGACAACACATAGCTAATCCAACAATGTCCTTCAAACAATTGTATCCAACAATCTCCCTCTTTGGCATTGATGGCAACACAACATGTCATAGCACAATGAAATTTCACAGAGAAACATAGAGTAAGAAACATATCCTTAGCTTCATTCTAATTCCCATCATCCTCAAAATTCTCTCTCTGACTGAGAACTCTCCCTCTTAACTTCTCAAATTCTTTTCCTTAGAAATTTCTTGAAATGAAAGCAAACTCTCCCTCTTTGACAACACATGCCAAAGACAACTGACATAGTTTTAGTGAATATCAATGTACCTTAAGTACTAATTCATATGCAATGATTCCTTTACTATGCTGCATCAACTGATTGATCTTCAACATGTTCTGGTTGATGCATCACTAAAACTTTATTTAGTGAACCTTGGACAGGGGAGTGACCCCTAACTTGCCTCTTAGATACAAGAATGCATCCTTAGGTAGTGGTTTGGTGAAGATATCTGCAATCTATTCTTTTGTATGAACATATTCCAATTTAATTTCCTTGTCCTGCACCAATTCTTTGACAATGTGATATTTTATAGCAATGTGCTTGGTTTTGGAATGCATTACTAGATTCTTTCAAATATTTATTACACTTTTATTATCACAAAACATAACAAATAGTTCTTTGATCACAACCTTCATGCCTTCCAATAACTATTTAAACCATACAATATTAGAGCAGTTTACTGCTACAGCAACATATTCTACTTCTGTTGTGGATTGGGATGTGCAATTTTTCTTTTTACTAGTACAAGATACTAACCTCTTGCGAAGAAAGAATGCTCCACCACTTGTACTCTTTCTGTCATCAATGTTTCCTGCCCAATCAACATCAGTAAACACTTTTAAGTCCAGATTGTCTCCAAATTTATACCACAAGCCATAATCTTCAGTTCCTCTCAAGTACCTCAAGATTCTTTTGATTGCCATCATGTTATTTTCTCTGGGTTTTGCTGAGAATCTTGCTACTATACCAATTGCTAAGGCAATATCAGGCCCTGTGTGCACTACATACTATAATTTTCCAATCATTGATCTGTATAAGGTCTGATCTACTTCTTTTGAATCATCATCTTTGGTAAGCTTCAGTCTAGTACACATGGGTGTACCAACTGGTTTTGAATCTTCCATACCAAATTTCTTAAGTATTTCTTTGATATATTTAGACTGAGTAATGTAGATACCATTTTTGTTCTGCTGAATCTGAAGTCCAACAAATTTTTTTATCTGACCAAACATAGACATTTCAAATTCTTTGTTCATATGCTCTCAAAATTCTTTGCACTAATCATCATTTCCTATAAACACAGTATCATCCACAAATATTTCTGCCAAAACAATTTTGTTATCTGATCCTTCTTTGATGTATAAATTACTGTTATCATTAGCTCTTATGAAATCAATCTGAGTAAGATAGTTATGTAATCTTTCATACCACACTCTAGGGGCTTTTTTTAGACCATACAATGCTTTGTGTAATTTTTAGACCATATCCCTTTTGTCTGGATTAGTAAAACCTTCAGGTTGCTCAATGTAGACTTCTTCATCAAGAATACCATTGAGAAATGCAGATTTTATATCCATTTGATATACCTTAAATCCTTTATGTGTAGCATATGCAAGTAAAGTCCTCACACCTTCTAATCTTGCAACATGAGAAAAAGTCTCTCCATAATCTATTCCTTCTTCTTGAGAATATCCTTTACATACCAATCTTGCTTTATTTCTTGATACTTGACTATCTTCATTCAACTTATTTCTGAAAACCCATTTTGTTCCAATTACATTTTTATCTTTAGGCCTAGGTACAAGAGTCCATGTCTTATTTTTCTCTATTTTCTCTATTTCTTCATTCATAGCCTCAATCCAACTTTCAATTTCCAATGCATCTTTGACATTTTTAGGTTCAAAATCAGCAAGTAAACATGTACCTTTTAGTTTACTTCTTGTCATAGTACCATCTGATTTGTTTCCAATAATCTAATCTGGTGTATGATGCTTCCTGACATACTTGGCCAATACAAGTTCCTTGCTTCCTGAATGAGTTACATTGTCATCTTCTTGAATTTCATCTTCAGGTTCAGGTTGCTTAGGCTCGGTAGTTACTTGCTCGGTAGCTTCAGACTAAGACTCGGTACTTTGTGACTCAGCCTAAACTTCTTCTTGTGACTTGGTTACTATACTGGGCTTGGTAGATGTATTTTCCTTATTGACAGATGTGTCTGACAATGTATTAGGTTCAATGTAAACAAATCTTCTATAATCCTTTGGTTCCTTTTTGCTTTCTTCTTCAGTCTTTTCTGCAAACTCATCAATTCTCACATGTGCACTTTCTATGATTTTGTGAGTAGACAAATTTAGACATCTATATGCCTTAATTTTGCAAGAATATCCCAAAAATAGTCCTTCATCACTTTTTACATCAAATTTGCCTTTTCTAGATTCTTTCAAGATGTAACATTTACTACCAGATACTTTTAGGTAACTTACATTGGGTTTATAGCCATACCATAGCTCATAAGGAGTCTTGAATGTGTCTTTCCTCAACTATACTTGGTTCAAGGTATGAACTACAGTGCTGATAGCTTCCTTCCAGTATTTCATAGCAATGTTCTTTTCAATCATTAGATTCCTTGCACAATCCATGATAGATCTATTCCTTCTTTCAGCTATTTCATTCTGCTCAGGAGTTCTTGGGGGTGATACTTGTTTTTTGATTCCTCTTTCAATGCAAAAATTATTGAATTGATGGGAGATGAATTCACCACCTCTGTCTGATCTCAAGCATTTTATTCTTTTTCCTATTTCCTTTTCTACTCTTTCCAAATACAATTTGAACTTCTCAAATGCTTCTGACTTTTCTCTTAAATACATAATAGTCATCATTCTAGAGTAATCATCAACAAAGAAAATAAAGAATTTTTCTCCAGTATAGCTCTCAATTCCAATAGGTCCACATAAATCAGTATGCACAATTTCCAAAATATCTTCAGACTGATAATTTTTACTTTTAAAACTAGACTTTCCCATTTTACCAATCTGACAATTCTTGCATAGACCAACATCAGGTTTCTTCAAAGTAGGAATACCTCTTACTTTCTTGAATTTTCTTATTTTCATCATGTTATCAAAATTTACATGACATAAGCTTTTGTCCCATAACCAATTTTCATCAATTTGAGCAATAAAACATGAGTATTCACCAAGATCAAGATAAAATAGGTTACCTTTGGTTTGTTTGCCTGATCCTATCAGTTTTCCTTTGTCATCCAGCAGTCTTTCTTTTCCATTCATGAATTCAACTTTGAATCCAATGTTAATTAGTTGTGCTACACTTAGAAGATTATGCTTTAGTCCTTCAACCCAATATGCATTATCACATATAAGTTCTTTGGTTAATGAAATTTGTCCCTTTCCTTTTATACAATAAGGTTCATTGTTTCCAAACCTTACATTACCACCATCAAAGTTTTCAAAGTGTTCAAACTTAGTCCTGTCACCAGTCATATGATGTGAACATCCATTGTTTATAATTCATGTATCATTCTTGCTTATATGAGAGATAAGTGCCATCTCATCTTCATCATCATCAGATTCATCTTTTATAGCAATGCAAACAATTTCTTCTTCACTATCATCCAAATCTTTAGCCAAAAAACATGTTTTCTTACCTTTGTCCTTGAATGATTTGAAATTCTTCTTGCCATTGTACCTGTAACCTTTCTTCTCATCTTTGCTTTTCTTGTTTGGGCACCTAGCTGCAATATGACCAATTTCTTCACATGAAAAATAGATTAAGGGAGTTTTACCTTTGTATTTTCCTCTGCCTCTTGAATATTTCTTTGCAGGTAATGCTTCAATAACTTCAAGATCACTATCAAAACTTTCCTCTGATTCTTCTTCACTTTCTAATTGAATTTTCTTCCCCTTCTTAAGTGAAAGTTTGGCCTCAAAAGCTGATTCAATATTTTTAGAAGTTGGAACATAGTTGTCATAGTTATCTAGTTCAAAGGCTGTCAATCTTCCAACTAAGGCATCCAAAGTTATATTGTGATTTTCTTCACATCTTCTTTCTTGAATAGCAGATACTCTTATTGCATAAATAGGAAGTAAAGTTATAAGAACCTTACTTACAATGGTTTCATCATCAATTGTTACTTCAGAAGCTTTGATTGCACTAACACTTGTCTTGATCCTTTCAACATATTTTGCAATGTTTTCATCTTCTCTCATTTTCATCTGATCAAACTGTCCTCTTAGGCTTTCTGCTTTGGCTCTCTTCACATTGTCATGACCACCATAGATTTTCTTCAGCTTGTTCCACATTTCATGAGCAGTTGTGTAGTATTTGATTTCATCAAATTCTTCATAGCTAAGAGCTGATGCAATGTCTATCATCATAATGTTATGGTTCTTCTTCTCTGCAATGTCTTCAATAGTTAATGTGCCAGTAGGAACTGTATATTCTTGATCAATATATTTGCATTGTGAATCACCAATGGAAGCCAGATGAAGTCTCATGAGACCTTGCCATGCTGAGAAGTTATTTCTATTAATCCTTGGGATTTCTCTCTTGTAAGACATCCTGATCTTTAGCTTAGGTCCTTGAAACTCTTCCTGCAAGCACCAAAAGCTCTGATACCGATTGTTGGAAATATAGATGCAGTAATTGAGAGAGGGGGGGGGGGGGGTGAATCAGTTAACCACAAAAATATTACCACTGATCCCTTAGATATCTTATTAAATTATTTACTGTTGCCACTCGGTAAACATACAGAGAAATGTTGAAACTTGGTCTTTGCAGTGTGTAATAATTATAACTATTCTTGAGCATTCATCACTGATTAACATAAATGAGTAAAGAAAATAACATGAACACAAGAGACACCAGATTTACCGTGGAAACCCAATATGGGAAAAACCACCAATGTAACTAGTTACTACTTTTCACTCTTCTGAAGTGATGCCCGGTTAGGAGCCAACCTGGTAAAAGGTTACAAAATAGACTGTTAAGTGTGACCTTGTTAGAGAATTTAATCACCCTATTAGGAGTGGCCTTGTAAGAGGTCTTTTGAAATAATTCAATAGAACTGTCACCTTGTTAGAGGATTTACAAAATGGTTGTTAAACCAACTTAGTTAAGAGATTTTGATATCACTGCTAAAATTGTAAGAGAGTAACAATGAAATGACCTGCAACTGAATTGCTGAATACGGATTTGTTACAAGTAGTACTTGCTATTGCACCAAAAGATCAACCTGTTAATGCTCGATACAACCACTATACTTATAGAAGACACATGAGGTTGTTAAACCATGTCACAAATCCTGAAGGGAGCACTGACCATTTTGCCAAAAATCTCCCCCTCAGTGTTACCTGAGGGGATTCGAACCTGTGACCAAGCTCTGATACCACTTGTTACAAGTAGTAGTTGCGGTTGCACCAAAATATCAACATGTTAATGCCTGATACAACCACTATACTTATAGAAGACACAGGAGGCTGTTAAACCATGTCATGAATCCCGAGGGGAGCACTGACCATTTTTCCAACAAGATCTCTATTCTACTTCACTAGATCCTTCTTGATCAAATAGATCTTTGCTGTTCCTCAAGGATATCTAACCATCCTTCAAAATTTGCACACACCTTTCTTCAAAATGATTTGCATGTTGTGTACTTAATTCACCACTTGACCTTCTATATATATATACCATTTGGATTAATCATTCAGATTGTCAAGTTGGCACTAAAAATCATTACAACAGTCAGTTGGGATAAACAAACTTTAATAACAAAATCCTTTGAAGGGCCGACCTTGCTCAGCAAACATTAATCCTGAAAAGATTTCCTTCGGTGACCGAGTGAACTCGGTAACCACAATGAATTCTGCAACATCCTTCAGAGACTGAGTGAGCTCTGTAACCACTAACTTTCTTTTGATAACCGAGGAGGCTCAGTTAACACTATTTTTTGTCATGTTTTCTTTTGACACCCGAGAGGTCTCAGTAGACACTGAAAACTTCCAAGCTAACCGACTGAGCTCGGTAGACACTGAGAACCACCTAGCTGACCGACTAAGCTCGATAGACACTAAGAACTGCCTAGCTGACCGACTGAGCTTGATAGACACTAAGAATGATAATTGATATGACATTTGTGTGACATCAAAGACAACACATAGCTAATCCAACAATGTCCTTCAGACAATTGTATCCAACAAATTATATGACAAGATATTAAGGTGCATTATTTTATGCTTTATTGGTTTATTGATATACTTACCCCATACTTGCATGTGTATGCTAATTATGTGTATGTACTTTTTTGATGTGTCTATATGGTAGACAACCAAGGAGTAGTTACTTGCCTTGTCAAGATCCACATGACTGATCGTACCCTATCATTATCTGCTATATATTGTATGTACATGTTTTTTTTTGTGATGATAGGTTTGCAGGTATAGGACATCGTCTTCCCTGAATTGGCAGAGTGAGCGAGTCCATAAATAATTCATCTCAATGGTAAAGAAGGGAGGTAATAGTCAGACCCAAAAAACTTAACCTAAACCTATTTTTCCTAAGATTGGATAAGTATCTGATGACTACCATTCCTGAATTTCTCTAGGTGACATGAATTCATGGATTCCATCCTTGAGTGTGTTTGGTTTATCTGTTGATCTCAGTTTATTGCTTCTTGAGTGCATGATTTTTCCATGATGTGGTATTTAATATTATAAATCAAAATAATATTAACTTTAATATGTACGCTTATGTGTGGATAATTAGTTAAAGATCAAATATTTAAATATTTAGATTTAATTAATTAATTGTTTGAAATTAGATTTGATTATGTTTCATTAAATAATTAAATATCTAGTAGCATGATTAAATTGTGGATTAAGTATTTAATTTATTTAATGTGAATGTTTATTATTTACATGTGCTTTAATTAAGTTGAAATGTAAATTGCTTTAAAAAAGAAACAACCTGTCTTTAGGAGTCTAAGTTGAGTTGTGCAAATAAAAGTTATTTTTATTTATTAATTAGTATTTTCTTTCAATTTGAGAATTGGAGTTTGAATAGGAGATTACTAATGAATCATATAGGGTTTGCATGAAAGGAGGAGTTGAATCCCTAATAGGGGGAAAGACATTCATTTGCATTGGACACACACACAGGTTTTGGAGAATTAGAGATAGAGCCAAATTTTGGAATTTGGAGATTTCTTAGGTGTTTTTGCATTGCTTGGAATTTGTGAAGATTTTTGTGCATCTAGATTTAGTTTGGCATACCTTGTGGATTCAGAGCTGTGGGAATTGAGTTCTTCTTCTGAAAGATTTGGGATTTCTTCTTCTCAAAGGCTTCCATTTTACAGTTTCTTCCATTGGATTTGAGGTGGGGTTTGAGAAAACCTCTTTGTAATTTTGTGTGTGCAATTTTCTATATTTTATTATGTTTGGATAGATTTATTGCTTGGATCTGTATTTAGTTTTGTTTGTGATTTGGGTATTAGAAAACCTTTAGTTCTATGATTCTTAGTTTATTTTTAGACATGGCATAGTAGGGTTATGTTATCAAATTTTCATGAGAAAATTCTACCTATAACACTTAGAAAATGAAAAATCAATATGAGCTATAGTGTAAACTATTGAGTTGTTAAATTTAATAAATGCGTATAGAAGAAAAATCTAATTTAAGTAGAAAATCATCATTCTGGGAAAAAAAAAATACCCTCCCTATTAAAAATTACAGTCAAAGAAAAACTCTAGAAAAAGACAAAATTAGTTGTAAAAGAAGTAAATTGGGTTATTACCTTTTCTAGAAAACATGTTGAAGTGTTTTACATTTCCGTTTTAAAAAATGGTCTTAAAAAAAATATGTTGAAAAGAAACATGCTTTTGTCCTTACATTAGAAAATAAAATAAAATAAAGCATTTCAAAAAGAAATACTTATAAAACAGATTGCTTTGGATTCTTTTTAAAACAAAAAAAAAAAATTATTAAAAATAAAATAAAATTGTTTAGGTGGGGCAGGACCACCAATCCCCAACCCCTTTCCCTTTTCCATCCTCGTGTAGGCACAGGCTGGAGGTCTGTGCGTGCAAAGACTGCAGAACCGTGCAAGGCACAACCTACAAAACCGTGCAGCGTAGGACCTTCTGCAGAGGGCGCTGTAGTCTATGACTGCAGAGGCGCCCTGGGGTGTGGCCCACGGGCCCCCCACATATGTTATACTTTATTTTATTTTAGTTTATTAAAATGATTTTTATTTGAAATATGATATTTTAAAAAAAATATGTTAATTTAATTTAATTTAAATTCGTTAAAATATAATGTTTTTATTAATAGTTTTTAATTATAAATTTAATTTATGTGAAATATTTTTTATATAATTAAGTTATTAAACAAAGATTATTTATTATTAATTGATTGATTTATTAAAATATTTTATAAACTTGGTTATGATGAATAATTAATACCAATTTTATAAATTTTATTAATAGTTCTATATGAAAATTATCATAAATTTAAACTTAATTATAAGTTTAAATTAATGCTTTATGTTTTAGAATTGTATTTAAATTAAAATTGTTTTAAAATACTCATTTGATTTTAGAATCATCTCATTCTGGACATAGTTTACTCAATGAAATTTTTAGGGTAAATTATTTAACTTAAATGGACTTTAGAACCAAATAGCCAATTTAATTTGGAATTAGATTAATTGATTAATTCTGAATTAATTACCTTATTTAATTTAGTCTAATGGTATGAGATGTATAATTCTACCATAAATGTGTTTTGTTTACTATGTAAATATACTTGAGATTTTGTTATGATTTGTATGCATGAGATGTTTAGATGTGCATATGTACACTAAAATTGGTTGTTTTCTTATAAATGGAATGTTACTACATCCATTCCCTATTGTTGTTTTGTCTTGTTTGAAGGGCATTAGACGACCTAGGAAAGTATAGAGGTTGGGAATTTTTTCATGTGTTCATGCTCTCTATTTATGTTTGGCATGAGTGTAATGTGATTTATTTCCCTATCGGACTATATAGGCTCATGATGTAGTATATTTCTATAATTATGTGACTATAGCCTTTCCTGATTCTTTTGATGTTTCTAGATGTGGGTCTACCTGATTATATTATGTTAGATCAAGGAGAGATCTATGAGCCTAGGGTAGTTTACCTAGATATGTAATAGGGGGTGGCTTGTAATAAGCGTCGGGGACCGCAAATGGCTACTAGGATCACTTATTGTAGGATGAACCCACAATAGTGGGTTACATTTTTTGGAAGGAACGAATTCGGCCTGAAAAGAGAATTTGGCCAAAAATTTGTTAATGATTTTTGATAAAAAAAATGATGAAATTTTGATCGTAAGTACAAAACTTATGATCGAAAGTCCTTAGACATAAGAGTTTCAATCGAAAGTAACTTTCGATCGAAAGTCTTATGTCATTTTCGATTGAAAGTGATTAAAGCACTTTCGATCGAAAGTCTTTAGCTAATGACTTTCAATCAAAATTCATAAATTAGGGTTAAAGTTTGGCATAAATATAATCACTGAAAGTGACTTTCATTATCACTTTCAGCGATAGTGAAACCCATGGACGACTTCTGAATTTGCAAATGTCATTTTTAGGTTTTTTTATATTTCATTTTTATTATTTGTAGTTTTTGATAGATGAATAAATAGTATATATGCATATATACATGTGTATATATGCATATATACATGTATATATATATGCATGTATACATGTATATATATGCATGTATGTATATGTATATATCTATACATGCATATATTATATGTATGTATAGATATGTATATATATACATGTGCATATATGCATGTATATATATGTACATGTGTGTGTGTATATATATATATATATATATATATATATATATACACACATGTACATATATATAGATTTTTATGTATACATGTGTATGTACATAAGACCTCCATAAGACTAATTAGACCTAATAAGACTAAGAAGACATAATTATATACCTAATTATACCTAATGAGTATTGTGACCCATAAAGACCTAATTTTTAACCTATTACCTGACCTAATATGAGTAATAAGACCCAACTTAGGACCTAATATCATTAATAGGGTGGGCCTTAAAGACTTAATTAGACCTAATAAGACTAATTAACACCTAATAAGACATGTAACTAGTCCGAAGTATACCTAATATGAGTAAGAGTACCCCTTAAGACATAATTAGATATAATAGCTAACCTATCATAACCTAATCTGTTAAATTTAGTAATAAGACATAAGAGTACCATGTAAGACCTAATTAGACCTTTAAATAAGACTAATTAACACCTAATATCATGAGTAATAGGACCTTCTAGTACACCTAATATGAGCAATAGGATCTCTTAGGCATAATTAGATCTATTATGAGGTCTAATATGGATAATATAACGCCTAAGGCCTAATTAGACTAATTAACCCATAGCAAGACCTAATTATACCTAATTTTATACTATTTAATGTACCTAATACATGTGAGTAATGTGACCTAATATAAGTAATAGGAACTAATATTTAATAATAATAGTGCCTAATTAGGGACATATTTATGAACTTAATAGGACCCCTTAGACCAAATTAGTCATAATAAGCCCTAATTATCTATGTAATATGAGTAATAGGACCCCTTTTAGGTGTAATTAGATTGAATTAGACTAATTAACACCTAATATAGTCATACTATGACCCTTTAAGACCTAATTAGACTCAATATGCTTAATATGAGCTCTTAAGACCAAAGTAGACCTACTTAGATGCAAATAGACCTATTAGGACATCATAATTCCTAGTTATCTAGGTCTATTTGAAGACCTATGATAGGTTATATGACCCCTTAAAACCTATTAGGACGTAATTAGACCCACTTAGATGTATTACAACCTAATTAGACCTATAAGACCTATTACAACAGAATTAGACCTAATTAGTACTTAAATAGACCCAATTAGACCTATTAGGCCCTAATTCAACCAAATTAGACCTATTAGGACCTAATTATACCCAATTAAACCAATTATGTCCTAATTAGACCTATTAGGACCTATGATAGGTTATATGACCCCATTAGACCCACTATGAGTAACATGACCGCTTAAGACCTATTAGCACCTAATTAGACCTATTAGGACCTATAATCAGTTATATGACCCCTTTAATAATGAATTAGACCCACTATGAGTAATATGACCACTTAAAACTTATTAGCAACTACTTAGACCCAATTAGACCAATTAGGACCTAATTATACCTAATTAAACCTACTATGACCTAATTGGACCTATTAGGACCTATGATAGCATATATGACCCCTTAAGACCCCATTAGACCTATTAAAATGTAATTTACATTTAAATGTTACAATTTATGTAATTGGTTTTGCTTTCAAATAATGTAGCGAAATGTGCATAGTATTTAATTTTATTTTTAATTAAATTGGGAAAATGTACACATATCTAGACTTTATTTGATAGTATCTTTTAGGTGCATACATATTCTAGATCTATCAGACATATTATTGCACATCACACATGGCAGATGCATTGATTCCCCCTGTAGAACTATTTGCACACACTAATAGAGAGATTGAACGGTTGCAAGAATCCATAAATAATCCATCTAGCTCTAGTGTCTATAAGAGCATGTGTAATTCCATCCTTAATAGCTTGATTAGCATTAGAGATGACATTCATGGTACCACTCCCTATGCCCTAGATATTATAGAAGTCATACTTGAGAGGAACAGACAAGAGGTTGGCTCTGGTCTTTCTCTTAAGGAGGTACAAACTCTAGTGCCTAAAGTGACCCTGAAAGGGGAAGTTTTACCATCTTATGTAGATAAAAATTATGTGAAGGGGTATCAGGTTACTAGGTGTGAGGATCCTACTATATCAACATTGATATACCCACGATTTCTAGCTTCCCATGGTTGTTATTCGAATAACGACCAGATTCCATTGTACTTTGCACAATAGAATTTTAATGAGGTTCATTTAGGGAGGGTTGTTAATTAAACTAATTTTCTAGCACATCTAGGATAGGGGCATGGAAAGATTGCTGATAGAGATTCTTTTTGTTGAGCTGATCAACAAAGAGCAGTACACAGGGTCATTATTGGTTAGAGGGCACCTTCTATAGCTCCTTCATTGGGTCATATTGTAGATGATGTTATTCATAGCAGCTAGCTTTGAGTTGTAATTAATAGTGTGGGGGACATTTTAATAGCTTCCACATCCATATCTAGTGATTAGGTTGGTCAGTACCTAATCTCTCGATGACACTCCAGATCATCAGGTGGAGCATCCTCTAGCAGGATCGCAAATGACATGTACACTACAACAGACATCCCTTCACTTTCTCGCCTAGAGGGACTTATAGGAGAGATGACACATGTCACATTCACTAGCTTGACTGAGGATCTATTGGATGCATATGCATTTATAGAAGTAGAGCATGATATCCCCATATCAGATGTTAGATCTTATGTGGGTACTGTCAAATATGCTCAGCCACATCTTTCTCACCTAGACAATGGCCATAGTGGTAGTACTCATGAGGATCCACCTACTGACCACTCTATTGCTACATAGAGAGAGGCACAACATATAGACCCTTCAGTCAGTGTAGGGTATCATTTCTCTGATGTTGGCCTTGATGATATTGAGTTTGGCATGACTAGTACGAGTTATCTAGATTTGTTGACACATGATGATATGACTTCCATGCCATCTCATTTGGTTAGTCCATTGCATTCATCATTAGAGAGACATGTAAGGTCTACTCATGTTGTAGATGTAGATTTGAGCTTGGACTAGACACAACCAAATCTTGATACCTTGGTTGATAGGATTGAAGCCAGGGAATCTGAGTACTATCAGTTTCCACCACCTACATAGGTATAAATCAAATTATATACATGTATTTAATGTTACAATTAAACTTAAATTTATTTTCAAAATTTCAATCAATTGAATATATATATGTGTGTGTGTGTACATGCACGTAGATATATGATATATATTTTTTGTCTACTAGGATATGTCTCTTGTTACTCCTTCTTTGGGTACTGATCATGTACATTGTCGAGACTCACTCAATGATGACATCAGTAGTGGACAGGTGAGTTTTTTATTTATTATCTTTGTGTACACACTTTATAACATGTTTTCTTGTACAATATTTTAAATCAAACATAAGATCTTTGTACAATGTTTATATATTAATTTATATATCACTTTCTTTGTAGGGATCTACACATCCTTCAAAACATGATAGTCACTCTACATGTGACTGCTTAGTGAGGAGTCATTATGATGGTCCTAGGAACTTTCAAATTTTATCTACACATATTTCATATTACGTATATATATTCACATGTGTTTGATGAACTATATTTCATTTCTAGACTCTACAGGACTGATTGATGTGTTTGATGCTATATTTCATTTCTAGACCATTTTGCTAGAATATTTGACACATGATTAATTCATATGTTTCATATTTATAGTACTTGATCTACACATGATTAATGTTTCATGCATGTGCATGTGTGTGTGTATACTTTCACTCTAGATACGTGTGCATGTGTGATGAACCTGTAAATTTTCAATACTTTCAATACATTACATACATACATGTTTAATTTAAACTTGATGTTTGATTTCAATAGATTACATACATGAATGATGTTTGATTGTACATGTTTATAATGAAAGTTATAAATGATGTAAATTTGACACATGTGAGCTATATAATTGAGGTCCCTCTAGATGTTTCATTGAATCTTATATATATTTAAAATGTACATTTGATAATAGTTGTGCACAAACTTTTAATTTAATGTTGTTTTACTTCAAGTAGATTTTATATTTAAAACATACACATCCTAATGTAACACATGAAAATTCAATACATACACACATTCATATTCCAAAGTTAGAGTACTTCATATTCACATAGATAATTAATATATCATATCCACTTGTAAGACATAAATTTGAGATCTATATATTCTTAATTTTTAATTTAATTCAAGCTCCATTCACTATGGCCACTAGTAGGAAAGAATGGAGCTAAGAAAACCTCTAATCTCACCTGTGAAAAATTTAGTTCAAATCATAATTCATGTGTGATTTAGTCCACATCAAGTGGTTCATCTCTCTCTCAAATAACATTTAATATTCTCTCATGGTCGTCAATATCAAGTCTCCACTTACGAATGCCATGTCCCATCACATGAACAAGAGATAGAACAGTGGCAATTACAAGATTCCTATACTGATAAACCTTATTGTTAGGTTGATAATCAATAAAATGAATCCCATGTTTAAGTATTTTGGTTTGCTTCAAATATGTTCCTTGCATGACAACTAGACCTACATAGACAAGTTCAACAACGTTAAATATATATATATATATATATATAGATGTGATTTACTAACCATGTATAAACAAATGTATAAGAAAATTGGAAGTTGGAAGGTCTCACTCAAGATTAATATAGGTTGTGAAACTTAAATACAGTACTAGAACCTGTGGGAGACATAATTCCATCACTTGTTTCATTATGTGTTAGCTTCATCCTCTCCTTGCAGCAATGTAATAAATAGTAACTAACACCTTCCACATTTCTAGGCTCTGGTACTACTACAAAAATATGTCCTGCATTTAAAGTGAAATTTTAATTTTAGGAACTTGTAAATATAACTTAAACAAACTTTATTTATGAATTGATTTTATGAATCCTTTTTAAACATGTACATAAACAAACACGTACCAATTTTGAACAAACTTGAAATATGGTCATAATCTGTAGAAATCAATGGAATGTTGTCAAAGCTTTCATCCTAAACATCGTTTGTGTTTGTAACATCTAGTGGAACCAAATTCCATTCACTAACATATCCACATTTTTGGTTGATACATTCGTCATAGTTTTTAGAAATGCAGTCATAACAAAAGCATGAATAATCTCTAGTGTACAATGACCACACATTACTATCCGTACTCATAATTGAATGTAGGGATCTTGTTTTGTCTACTCTCTTGCATCCATCGATTGATCTTTTGTCAACACCTACACAATAGAGAGGTCACATGTAAAAATTAAATACATATATAAGCTAACTCAAAGAATGATCAAAAAATTTAAATTTAGTACCTGTTATCTCCCAAAATACTCAGAAAGGTATGACTCGATCTGATCATGATGATGTGTTATTATGATTTGGCACAATAAAATGCATCTTGCGCCACTCAACTACATCATGAGCATTATTTATACAATATCCCTGATAGTCTAGTTGATACTTTGTTAAAGCATGTTTGATACAAGCTCCTACACCATTATGCTCTCCCTTTCCATGTCCACTCTCAAAGAAACTCCAAATATGTGGTCTCTTTTGGTATCGATGATATCAATATAGTGCATAAAATGGCCTTGCTGATTTAAATTGTGCTACACATCCATCTGACCAGACAAAATGCCTTTCAATTTTGATGCCTTTGTTTTCCCAATATCCAAAAAATGTCTTAAAGCAATGCTCAACAAAATGTACGTCATGCTCTTTATCATCACTAATGTGAAAGTGATATTCTTTCTTTATGACTTGTGCTTCATATTTACTTTCAACACCATTCAAATCTAATTGTGCATGTCGATAAGACACATGTACCATGATAGTCACCTGCTCTATATAGTAGTATTCTGCTTGAATTTGTTTTTGAGATACAAAGGAGTAGTTCTCTGCACAATCAACAATTGATAAAATTGTTCCAACTAAAAAAGATTCTTTTTGTATTTGGATTTGTTCTAAATTCCATTTAGCAAAAAAAACATGATGTATGTATGGTTGAATCAATTTATGAAAATTCTCCATAAATGTTGCAATAGGTATCTCATCTTCTACATATTACAACCTTGTTGATTCTTTCCTGACTTTTGTTTCAGACTTTATGTACTTGTATCTCTTACATTTTATAATCCTCATCATGTCAGTATCTTCAAGTCTCAAAGGAAATTTAGCCAAATCCCCGCATGTTTGACAAGTTCCTCTTATGCAATCTATTTTAGGTATTTCATGATCAATTGATTTGTTACATACGATTGATGTCATCAATTGGCTTGGATGTTTAGAAAAATATTTTGAGAACCACCACTTTCTTCTATCATCTTTCTAAACCCTTGGTCCTAATTGAGTCTAATAGGTCATATTAGGTCTTGATTGAGTCTAATTGGATCTATTTGGTTCTAATTGAGTCTAATTAGGTCCTAATTGGTCCAAATTACTCCTAATGAGTCATAATTAGTCATAATTAGTCCTAATTGAGTCTAATTAAGTGCTAATTTGTTCTAATTAAGTCTAATTGGGTTCTAATAGGTCATATTAGGTCTTAATTAGTTCTGATTAGTCCTAATTGGGTCTAATTGGTCATAATTGGTCCTAATTGGTCCTAATTGGGTCTAACTGGGTTATAATAGGTCATATTAGGTCCTAATTGGTCCTAATTGTTAGAATAACTGAGAGGGGGGTGAATCAGTTATCCAGTGTCCCAATACAAAATGTATAATCCAAAATCAAATACTTAAAAACTTCTGATACTCGTAAACTTAAAATACTGTACTATCTATGCTTTTACAGATTACCAATCTAAAATATATAGTAGTTACTAATCAAATCAAATATGGAACATGCAAATATGACATCAAATAAATATCACAATCAACACATAACACAAGATATTTAATGTGGGAACCCTGTAAAGGGAAAAACCACCTGGGACCGGTAACCCAAAAATATTCACTCTTCTGAAGTGAGGTCGGTGAAGACCCAACCCTATTAAAGGTTACAAAAACACTGTTAGGTGTGACCTTGCTAGAGGATTTTAGACCAACCATTATCATCCAACCAGCAGTCACTCTAGGGTTGACAAGATAACAATGTTCATTCTATGAATGATACATAATAAGACTTTCTTAGTCCACTCGGTTAAGAGATTTGACTATGTACAATGGTTAAAATGTAACAGTAGGTGATTTTCCTTAATACAACTTCAATTGTAGATATACAGATCAATATTCAGCTCATACAACTCTTTTTGATCAATGTAACATTCTCGATTCAATAATATATCAACTTACTATCCATCGGTAATTGCTCTCTATCACTTAGTAATGTTCTACAAGAGGGTTCTCCTTAACATGTATGATCAAAATGCATGAAAACTTGTTCACTCTATGATTCTACAGTTTCCTTTTCTTCTGGCATCACACTCACTTATGAAATCTCCAATCTCTGATATAGACATGTAAACTATTTTCTTTTGTTCCATCATATTTTACCACATAATCATCTTCATTGATTTTGCCTCTTAAACATACCTCAGCACTTGTGTCAATAACATGTTTGATTCCAATCCATTAGATCTTTCTTGAATTTTTTTAGCCATCGATCATCATAACAAACTTTATCTGTTACCTCAAAATCATACACTTTCCAGCTCATGAATTCTTATCGGCTAAACTAATCATTTAATTCTTTTCTGTTCTTCTTGGTTAAAAAAGAACTGCATCAATGAACACAGGCTTGGTTATACTATGCTCGGTATATACTACACTCTGTCAGTGTATACTGAAATGCTTCATTAACCGACAACATTGCTTTGTCTTTAGACTCTTTTCTTCATCATAGATGAATGTAGCATAATCAAGTCAATATCATAAGGTCATAGACTCATCAAAAAGTTACTCAATGTATTCCTTATCCTCATCTATCATATCCATCTTCCTCATGTAGATATTTCTATTCTTCATCTCTTTCACTCATTTTCTATAGATGTTTCGGTATAGTAACTTACAAGATAAGTGTTGTCAAAATAGTTGACATTAATGACAACATAATACTGATTTAATCATATTAAATATCTAATCAATCAGCTCAGTGATCTTAAATCACAGAGTCTTCAATCAAGTTCTAAATCAGTTGTAGTTCATCAATCTCTCCCTTTGGCATTGATGGAAACTCAAGTAATATGAAATATACCATTAACATACCAAACATGTATTCTAAAAATCTATGAAATTTTTTTTTACAAGCTCTCCCTAGCTTAATATGTTTAATCACTATGTTACTCAACAACATTTACAAATATAGCTTTGTCAATATGCAAATATGATCTTTTCAACTCTCCTATTCTCAGTAACTGATTTTCAATGCTCTCCCTTTCTTTCAGATTATCTCTCCCTTAGATAGTTCTCATTGGTGCATATTGTTTCATATTGTTTATCTCTCTGTTTGACAATAATGCCAAAGAAATAAATAAAAAAACAACTCTTTAGTAGCCAAGTAACTCTTTGTTGTCTAGTGCATTCTTTGTATCTTTGTATACTGATATGCCAATATGTTCCAATAGTTTTCACAACTTTAGACATGATCCAAAGTGTGAACTATGCTACATCAACATGTATGATTTTCTAATAAGATTAGGCTGATGCAACATCTAGATCACATTAGTGATTGGTAGACAGGGGAAGGACCCCAATTCTAGTCCTTAAGTACTTGAAAGTATCCTTTGGTAGAGCCTTTGTAAATATATTTGCAAGTTGTTCTTTTGATGTAACAAACTCTCGCTTAAATTGATTCTCCTGTACTTTTTCTCTCAAGTAGTGATAATTAATTGATATATGCTTTGTTTTAGAGTGCATCATTGGATTCTTTGAAATGTTTATTGCACTGGTGTTATCACGGTATATAATCACTGGCTCAATGATTATCTCATTCATACCTTCCAGGACTTGCTTAATATATGTAATGTTTGAACAGTTTGTAGTAGCAGCAACATACTCTACTTTGGCTGTAGACTAAGAAATGCAAGCCTTCTTCTTACTTGTCCATATATTAAGTCTTTCACCAAAGAAAAATGCTCCTCCGATGGTGCTTTTTCTATCATCCACATTTCCAGCCCAATCAGCATCAGTATAAACTCTAAGTTCAAACTTGCCTTCCTTAGGATACCATAATCCATAGTCCTCTATTTTCTTTAGGTATCTTAAGATTTTTTAGTAGAAATCATGTGTGATTCTCTAGGGTTTTCAAAAAATCTAGCAACAATTCCCACAGCATGTGCTATATTTGGTCATGTGAAAATTTTACATTTTTCAGTTCAAATTCATAAACTAGACATGTACCTTGTCTTGCTTTGCTCCTTGTTTGCATGCTAGCTTGTTTGTCTCCAATAATTTGTGCTTTAGGATGATGTCTTCTGACAAAACTCACCAGTATTCTATTTCTTCTTTCTTATTCATCCTGTACAGGTTCATTTGCTTGCTCGGTAGGGCCATCCTGCTCATCAGTTTCTCTTTCTTGTTCTTCTATCTTGTTTTCCTGCCTACCGGTGATCATAGGTTGCGGCTTCTGTAGATACTCTAGGTGTTCAATGTAAGTGAATCTACCATAGTCTTCTAATTACTTTTTACTTTCCTCTGCATTATTTTCATCAAACTCATCAACTCAGACATTAGTGCTTCAATCATTTTATTAGTAGTTTTATTCAGACACTTCTATGTTTTTCTTTTATTGGAATATCCTAGAAATATCACTTGATCACCTTTTGATTCAAATTTCCCATTTCTCTCATCTTGAAAAATAAAGCATTTGCTTCCAAAAATCCTAAAATAACTTACAGTAGGTTTGTGTCCAAACCACAACTCATAGGGTGTCTTGTTAGTGTCCTTTAGTTGCACTCGATTCAAGACATAAATAGTTGTACTGACAACTTCCCTCTAGTATGTCTGAGCAACATTCTTTTGTAGCATCAGTCTTCTAGCATAGTCAACTATTGACATGTTCCTTTTTTTAGGAATTCCATTTTGCTGAAGTGTCCTCAGTATAGAGACCTATCTTTTAATACCATGCTCATTACAAAAATTAGTAAATTCATCAGAGATAAATTCACCTCCTCTATCAGATCTTAGGCATTTAAGTTCTTTACTAGTCTCTTTTTCTACCTTAGCCTTATAACACTTGAACATCTTAAATGCTTCAAATTTTTCTTTTAAGAACATAATAGTCATCAATCTAGTATAGTCATCAATAAAAAGAATAAAGTATCTATCACCATAATAACTCTGAGTTCTCATAGGACCACATAGGTCGGTATGAACCAACTTAAGTATCTTCTTTGTTGAATAATCCTTACTTTTGAAACTAGATTTACTCATTTTCCCTTTCTAACATTCATGACACATAACATGATTAGGTTTTGACAAGTTAGGCAAACCTCTAACTATTTTCCTTTTACTATTCTTAATCATGTTATCAAAATTCACATGGCATAACCTTTTATGCCACAACCAAGCATCTTCATTTTTCATTATCAAGAAAGAAGACTCATCAGTATCATGATAAAATAGATTACCTCTTGATTGTGCTCTAGTTCCAACTAGTCTTCCTTCATTATCAAAGATTTTTACTTTCTTTCTCTCAAAAGCACCTGAGTGACCTGAATTGTTCAGTTGTGCCACATTTAACAAGTTATAGTTCAGTCCATCTACCCAATAAGCATTATCACATTTTATCCTATCATTTATCATCAAGGATCATTTATCTCTTACCATACATGGTGTATCATTACCCATCTTAATTGATCCTCCATTGTATTCTTCAAGTTGATCAAATTTCTCCTTATCACCAGTAATGTGATGTGTATAGTAGCCACTATCTATGATCCATGTATTATTTTTGTTAACTTTAGAGATGAGCGTTGTTTCTATATGTTTTTCTTCTTCCTCTGAGTCATCTTTCATAGCAACAAATACAACTTCTACATCATCATCAGAATTAGATTCAGATTCATTATCTTTGGCTAAGTAACATACCTTTTTTCCTTTGTCATTACTGTCTCAGTAATCTCTATTGTGTCGATAGCCTCTATTGAATCTTCTCCCATAGCTTTCTTCAGATTGGTCTTGGGTCATTTCATCATCTTTCTTATGTGGACATCTAGAAACAATGTGGCCAACCTCTTTACAATTAAAGCATGATAAAGGTAGCTTACCTACATACCTTCCTTTACCTTTAGGTAACCTTCTGGCCATAAGAGCTTCAAGTTCACCAAGCTCATCATTGGAATTGCTATCACTATTATCATTCTTATTATTCCTGCTAGACTTACCAATCTTCAGAGAAGACATGAAAGTGGATTCCACAGATGGAACAAAACTGTTATCAAAGTTATTCAATTCAAAGGTTGTAGGTTTACCAATCAGATTGTCAAGTGTAAGTACATTACCAGATGCAGACCTTGTTTCATGAATAGTGGATATTCTGATTGCGTAAATCAACAATAAGGTTCTGAGGACTTTGCTTACAACTGTTTCTTCACTAATGACTCCATTAGATTCTCTAATAGCATGTACTACCTCTTTTAGTCTATTTGTGTATTGCGCAATGTTCTCACCTTCCTTCATCTTCATAACATCAAATCTGCCCCTTAAGCTTTCTGCTCTGACTCTTTTAACATTCACATCTCAACTATAAACTTGAGAAATTTTATCCCACATGGCTTTTGCAATAGTGAAACTTTTAATATCTTCAAATTTGGAATTGGTACAGGTAGCAACAATCTCCATCATAGTAAAATTGTGTTCATGTCTGTCTTTTAGTTGATCAAGTGTCAGGGGACCTGGGGTTGGTTCTATATAGCCATTCTCCATCAATCCTAGTGCAGCATTCCCAATTCCAAATATGTGCATCTTCATTAGGCTTCGCCATACTATGAAGTTCTCTTTGTTCAGCTTTGGCACCTCCCTCTTATAAAATTTGAGATCTTTGTACTAAAGTCCTTAAAAATCTATTCTAAGAAACCAACGCTCTGATACCAATTGTTAGAATAATTGAGAGGGGGGTGAATCAATTATCTAGTGTCCCAATACAAAATGTATAATCCAAAATTAAATATTAAAACTTTTGATACTTGAGAACTTAAAATAATGTACTATCTATGCTTTTACCGATTACCAGTCTAAAACATATAGTAGTTAACGATCAAATCAAATATGCAACATGCAAATATGACATCAAACAAATATCACAATCAACACATAACACAAGAGATTTAACATGGAAACCCTATGAAGGGAAAAACCACCTGGGACTAGCAACTCAAAAATATTCACTCTTCTAAAGTGAGGTTAGTGAAGACCCAACCCTATTAAAGGTTACAAACACACTGTTAGATGTGACCTGTTAGAGGATTTTAGACCAACTGTTATCATCAACTAGTAGTCACTTTGGGGTTGACAGGATAACAATGTTCATTCTATGAATGATACATAATAAGACCTTCTTAGTCCACTCAACTAAGAGATTTGACTATGTACAATGGTTAAAATGTAATAGTAGGTGATCTGCCTTAATACAACTTCAATTGTAGATATACAAATCAATATTCAGCTCATACAACTCTTTCTAATAAATGTAACATTCCTGATTTAATAATATATCAACTTTCTGTCCATTGGTAATTACTCTCTATCACTCAGTAATGCTTTGCACTAGGGTTCTCCTTAACTTGTATGATGAGAATGCATGAAAACTTGTTCACGTGATGATTTTGTAGTTTCCTTTTCTTCTGGCATCACACTCACTTATGAAATCTCCAATCTCTTAAATACACATGTAAACCATTTTCTTCTGCTCCATCAAATTTTTCCACATAATCATCTTCGTTTATTTTTCCTCTTAAACATACCTCGGCACTTGTGTCAATAACACGTTTGATTCCAATCCATTAAATCTTTCCTAAATTTTGTTAGTTGTCAATCATCATAACAAACTTTATCTTTTACCTCTAAATCATACACTTTCCAGCTCATCAATTCTTATCAGCTAAACTAATCATTTAATTCTTTTATGTTCTTCTTAGTTAACAAAGAAATGCATCGATGAACACAAGCTCAGTTATACTATTCTCAGTATACACTACACTCCGTCAGTGTATACTACAATGCTTCATTAACCGACAACACTGCTTTGTGTCTTTAGACTCTTTTCTTCATCATAGATGAGTGCAACATAATCAAGTCAATATCATAAGGCCATAGACTCATTAACACGTTACTTAATGTATTCCTTATCCTCATCTGTCATATCCATCTTCCTCATGTAGATATTTATGTTCTTCATCTCTTTCACTCCTTTTCTATAGATGTTTCGATATAGTAACTTACAAGATAAGTGTTTTCAAACTAGTTGACTTCAATGACAACATAATACTGATTTAATCATATTACATATCTAATCAATCAGCTCGGTGATCTTAAATCATAGATTCTTCAATCAAGTTCTAAATCAGTTGTAGTTCATCACTAATTGAGTCTAATTGGTCCTAATTGAGTCTAATTGGGTCTAATTAGGTCTAATTGAGTTTAATTGATCCTAATTGATCCACATCGGTCCTAATTTCAAGACCTAATTGGTCCTAATTGGGTCTAACTAAGTTCAAATAGGTCATATTAGGTCCTAATTGGTCCTAATTTAGTCTAATTGGTCCTAATTGAGTCTCATAGGTCGTATTAAGTCCTAATTGGTCCTAATTGAGTCTAATAGGTCATATTAGGTCCTAATTGGTCCTAATTGAGTCTAATTGGTTCTAATTGAGTATAACACATCATATTAGGTCCTAGTTGGTCCATATTAGGTCCTAATTGGTCCTAATTGAATCTAATAGGTCATATTAGGTCCTAATTGGATCTAATTAGTCGTATTGGGTCCTAATTAGATCTAATAGGTCCTAATTAGTTCTAATAAGATCTAATTGAGTCTAATTGGATCTAATTGGTTCTAATTGTATCTAATTAGGTCGTAATTGGTTCTAATAGCTCAGATTAGGTCCTAATTGGTTCTAATTAAGTATAATTAGGTGCTATTTGGTTCTAATTGATTCTAATTGGGTGGACTAATAGATCATATTAGTCCTAATTAGTAGGTAATAGGTCCTAATTAGTCCTAATAGCTCCTAATTAGTCCTAATAGCTCCTAATAGCTCCTATTATGTCCTAATAGGTTCTATTAGGTCCTATTAGGTCCTATTAGGTCCTATTAGGTTCTATTAGGTCCTAATTAGTCATAATAGGTCCTATTAGGTCCTAATTGGTTCTAATTGAGTCTAATTGGTTCTAATTGAGTCTAATTAGGTCCTAATTGGTTCTAATAGGTCATATTAGGTCCTAATTGGTTCTAATTAAGTCTAATTGAGTCTAATTAGGTACTAATTTGTTCTAATGGGTCCTAATTGGTTCTAATAGGATCTAATTGAGTATAATTATATCTAATTGAGTCTATTTGGTCCTAATTTAGTATAATTAGGTGATAATTTATTTTAATTGAGTCTAATTGAGTTTTAATAGGTCATATTAAAGGTCCTAATTGGATCTAATAGGCCATATTAGGTCCTAATTGAATCTAATAGGTCCTAATTGGTTCTAATAGGTCATATTAGGTCCTAATTGGATGTAATTGGTTCTAATTGAGTGTAATTATGTCCTAATTGGTTCTAATTAAGTCTAATTAGGTCCTAATTAACTTTCTAATTGGTCCTAATTGGTTCTAATTGGTCCTAATTGGTTCTAATTAGTTCTAATTGAGTCTAATTAGTCCTAATAGGTCCCAATTAGTCCTAATATGTCCTAATTAGTCCTAATAGGTCCTAATAGGTCCTATTAGGTCCTAATTAGTCCAAATAGGTCCTAATTAGTCCAAATAGGTCCTAATTAGTCCAAATAGGTCCTAATAGGTCCTATTAGGTCCTAATTAGTCCAGATAGGTCCTAATAGGTCCTATTTGATCCTAATTAGTCCAAATAGGTCCTATTAGGTTCTAATTGGTTCTAATTAGTTCTAATTGGTCCTAATTGGGTCTAATTGGTCCTAACTGAGTCTAATTAGGTGCTAATTTATTATAATTAAGTCTAATTGGGTTTTAATAGGACATATTAGGTCCTAATTGGTTCTAATTGAGTCTAATTAGGTGCTAATTGGTTCTAATTGATTCTAATTGGGTCCTAATAGGTCCTATTAGTCCTAGTATGTCTTATTAGTCCTAATAGGTCCTAATTAGTCCTAATAGGTGCTAATGGGTGGACTAATAGGTCCTATTAGTCCAAATAGGTCTACAGTTAGGTCTAGTTAAGTTTAATAGGTACAATACCACATTTACATGAACATTAAGACAAGTCTTGACCATCAACTTAAAATATCTAGAGAGAAACATCTTAGACATACCTTGTTTCCGATGACAATATCTTTTTCATGATTCTTTACTTAGCCTTTGTTCAATTTCTTCTGAATAATATCATGTACTTTTGTTTAGCCTTCTCTTTTTATTTCCCATCACAACTTAGAAAATTATTTCATGCCAAAATGTCTTCCTGAACTCCTAATTGCAAATTATTTTATAGCTTTCAGATTTATGAAATGAAAAAAATAATTATTTTACAGCTTCAATTGACTATTACAACCCTAATTCTGAAAGGCCACGAAGTGCTCTACATGCTTGACTCACGCAAGCGCCCGTCACTAAAATTTTCAACCTCACCTGGAGCCTCTAAAGCCTTCAAAACTAAGTTCAAAGTTTCTATACGTTGCTACCAATATAAAAAATCTTCAATATCTACAAAGCTAGACTTGATCTATTAATGAAACTTTACTGGTAGGCTGATACGACTGAGATGAACCTCCACATGTGAAATCAAAACATTTTGAGATCATATGTCCAACTTACTAAAAATAGAAAGTTCCCATAAAAAGCAACTCTACACAAGATAGCCCTTATTGAATACAAAACAGAAATATTTTTGGGTGATGCAAGATTTCTCTTACACCTAGGATGCTCCTACATCAAACACCCTGGGTAATTTGAGAAGTGACCCTATCAGGACTTAGGTGTGAAGAGGAAAACCAAGATGGTTAACCTCCTCCTTTTTCAACCATGATGAATCTTCAACAGGTCATCCTTTCCACTTGACCAGATATTTTTCATATGTCCTGTTCCTTGTGCTTCTACCAACACAACTATCTAGTATGTCTTCAACCTCCTTGGTGTTTGAACTACTTGCTGGAATACCCCACTGTGCTACTATGATTTCATCTTCAACACCTCCTTCATGATACTTTGTCAAATCGAAAATGTTAAACACTGGTGAAATATTCAGCTCACTAGGTAATTCTACCTCATATGCCTTTCCTAAATCATGTTTCTTCAGTATCTTACATTGTCCAAATTTCTTCATTTTTATCTTGTTATATGTACCAACTGGAAACCACTCCTTTTGCAAATGAACCATGACTTCATCCCCAACTTGAAATTCCTTATTCCTCCTTTTCTCATCTGCCTTAGCCTTATACTATGCATTCATTTTGGTAATGTGCTTCCTCACCTCCCCATGGATGTTCTTCAAATGTTCTACAAAATCCTCAGCTTCAGCACTACTTATTTCTCCTTTATCTATCTTTCTCAATTCAGATGTATTTCTTAGACTACTTCCATATACAATCTGTAATGGTGATTTACTAGTGCTCCCATTGACAGAATTATTGTATGCAAATTCTGCCTATGGTAAAATCAAATCCCATCCTGTTGGCTTGTCTCCAACCAAACATCTCAACAAATTTCCCAAACTTCTATTCACCACCTCTATCTATCCATTAGTCTATGGATGATGTGATGAACTAAACTTCAGATCTACCTTCAAATTTTTCCACAATGTGCGCCAGAAATATCCAACAAACTTAGTGTCCCGATTTGAAACTATGGTCTTTGGAAAACCATGTATTCTCACCACTTCTCTTAAAAACAATTCTGCTACATGAACAACACCATTAGTCTTCTTGCAGGGAATGAAATGTGCCATCTTCAAAAATATATCAACCACCACAAAAATTGAATCATGTCCCCACTAAGTCCTCGGTAAACCAAGAACAAAGTCCATGTTGATATCCTCCAAAGGCTTCTCTGGTACAGGTAATGGCTGATACAACCCTATATTCTGATTCACTCCTTTCACCATTTGACATACTCTGCAACTCTGTACAAACTTCTTCACATCTTGTTGCAATTGTGGCCAATAATAATTCTCACTAACCAAAGCAATGGTTTTATCATGATCAAAATGTCTATCCAATCCTCTGCTATGCTTCTCCTTGATGAGATTCTCCCTCACAGAACTTCGTGGAATGCACAACTGACTCCCTCTGAATAGCATATCATCTTGGATGATGAAATCTAGCCATTTTGTCTTGTCTAGAGTAATAGGTTCTGTACAAGCTTTCAAAACTTCACCAAAGTCAGGATCCTCTAGATACAAATTCTTGAGTTCCTTGAACCCAACAACTTCAATCTGCATTTCTCTCAAAAATAGTTGCCTTTTGCTAAGAGCATCTACAACCTTGTTAGACTTTCCACTTCTATGTTTCAAAACAAGTGTATAACTCTGCAAAAACTCAACCCATTTCAAATGCCTTTGATTCAACTTTCCCTGACTATTCAAATATTGCAAAGCTTGATGATCAATATACAAAAAAAAATCTTTAGGAAGTAGATAGTGTCTCCACTTCTTCAATGCTTGAGCTATAGCATAAAATTCTTGATCATAAATAGAGTATTTTCTCTTGGCATCATTTAACTTCTCACTGAAATAAGAAACAGGTTTACCTTCTTGGCTCATAACAGCTCCTATTGCAGTACCACTAGCATCACAGTCTACTTGAAACACCTTATTAAAATCTAGAAGTGCTAAAATATGTTTTTCTATAACTTTTTGTTTCACCAATTGAAAACTCTTTTCTGCCCCATTAGTCCATTTAAACTCTTTTCTATCCCCTCTCATTGTTTTAGTCAAGGGTCCACAAATACTGCTAAAATTTTTGATAAACTTTCTGTGAAAGCTAGCTAGAACATGAAAAGATGTTACCTCAGTAGCACTTCTTGGAGTAGGCCATTCAAGGATAGCTTGTACCTTCTTTGGGTCCATTTTTAGACTTTCCATTCAAGGATAGCTTGTACCTTCTCTGGGTCCATTTTTAGACCTTCTGCTAAAACTAAAAAGCCCAAATACACTAACTCTTTCTTCACAAAACTGCACTTCTTCAAATTAATCAATAATTTCTCTTCTCTCAGCTTCTCAAATACCATACGAATATGAATCATATGCTCCTCCAATGTCTTACTAAAGATCAAAATATCATCTAGATAAACAATGACAAACTTACCCAGAAATTCTTTTAGAACCTCGTTCATGAGCCACATGAAAGTACTCGGTGCATTGGTTAGCCCAAAAGGCATGACTAACCACTCATACAATCCTTCCTTTGTCTTGAAGGTAGTCTTCCAATCATCTCCTTCTCTCATCCAAATCTGATGATAGCCACTCTTCAGATCTATCTTTGAGAAATACACATCTCCACTCAAAGTCCATAATATCATCCATTCATGGAAATGGAAACCTGTACTTGATTGTGATCTTATTTATTGCTCTAGAATTTATACACATCCTCCACTCTCCATTCTTCTTTGGTGCTAATACCATTGGTATAGCACAGGGACTCAGACTCTCATGGATCAATCCTTTCTGCAACAACTCATGTACATGCCTGTTCAACTCCTCACTTTCTACAAGTGTCATTTTATGTGCTGCCTTATTCAACAAACTCACTCTTGGGATCAAGTCCATCTGATGACTGATCTTCCTGATTGGTGGTAATCCATCAGGCACATTATCGGATACAATATCCTAAAACTCATTCAAAAAATCTACAACTTCTATAAGAACATCTTCTACTTCCTCTTTACCAACTTTTGGAATTAAAGAAAAACACACATCTCATGCCTCATACCATCTAGGAACTTTCTTCCATCAACAAAAGTTATTCTTTCACTACTACATACCTTTTCTTCTATGTCATTCAATGGCTTTAGCTTATGTCACACTCCATCCTTTGTCAAGGAATAGGTATTCGCTTGACCATCATGTACAACACATCTATCAAACTGCCATGGTCTACCCAACAACATATGACATACATCCATAGATATGATATCACATAGTACCTCATCATGGTATGCACCAATCTTGAACTTCACTAGGCATTGTTCATTGACCATGACCTTGTGGTCATCCTATACCCAAGCAATCCAATATGGATGTGGGTATTTTTGTCTCTTGAGCTTCAACTTTGTCACCATCTCTTCTGCCACCAAATTGTTAGTGCTTCCACTATCAATAATCACATCACAACACTTACCCTCACACTTGCACCTAGTGTGAAAGAGGCTCCTCCTTTGATCAGGTTCATTCTCACCACTCAACAAGACTCTTCTGTTAATGAGTGTTTCTCCTCTTTCAGCATCTTTAGAATTTGATGATCTGGCATCTTCATCTACATGTGCAACTCTGGCCTGGCCTTCATTTCTCTTGTCTATTCTACCTTGGCACTGAGGACATTCAAATGCCCTATGACCTTCTTCTCCACAGTGAAAAATGTGATCCATAGAAGCCTCCTCTTCCAGATCCTTTTCCTCTTCCTCTTCCTCTTCCTCTCTGATCTCTATTACTCTGATCCTGGAAGCGATTGAAATTATTTCCTCTCTAATTCTAGTTACTACTAGCCTCATCCTTCTTTTCCAGATCTTCATTTCAGCGACCATATGACCATCCAATAGATCTTCCACCACAACCTCTTCCATTTTTCGTACTCTCAAACTACTTGTTCAGCTTTTCCTCTACTTTTAGGGAAAACTGGTATGCCTCCTCAATACTATTCATTCAAACTAGATTCAACTCCTCCTAAATGCTTGGCCTTAACCCATTAAGGTATCAGGAAAATTTCTCCTTATCAGCTTCTACATGGCCTGTTCTGATGAGGAGTCAATAGAACTCCTCTATATACTCTTAAATAGATCTTCCTGCTTGCTTCAAACTTTGTATTTTCTTCAATAGGTCAAGCTCATAATCAACAAGAATAAACTGTTGCTTCAATTTATCCAACATCCAATCCCATCTTGTGATTTTATCTTTCCCTCTTCTATTTCACTCCAATTGAATCTCTTGCCACAAGATCTTCGCATGACCTTTTAGTCTGGCCTTCACATATTTGACCCTATCAGGATCCTCAACATCTTCATACTCAAAATATTCCTCACATTCATAGATCTATTCGATCAATTCTTCTAGGTTAAGATTTCCAAAAAATGTAGGAACCTCAATCTTAGGTCCTTTCCCAATCTTGGAAATGGCCCAAAAAAGTCTTTCTTCCTCCTAGTTCATAATTTTGACTTCTCCTTCTTGATATTCTTCTTCAGCTTCATCCTCTCTTTCATCTCTGATAGTAAGATTCATTCCTCTACAAATCTCTTCTTGTAATGCTCACACTTGTCTCTGCAGCTCTCTAACCTCAGGTGTCAGAGCACCAGCTCTTCTGCCACATTCTCTTCATGGAGGCATTTTCACGATGAGTGTTGAAACCCTAACCATGGTCCTACTGCAAACTACCTCACAGTTGGTGATTTGTTTACACACTCAGGAACTCCTGCTCTGATACCACTTGATGAAGGGTGCTCCCCTTAATACCACAAACACATAACAGAAATAGAGAAACAACAACAATTTGCAAGAACAAAAAATGGGCTTCTTATTATCTCCACAAGTGTGGAATTCCAAATTTTAGAATTACAATATACAAAGCCACATGGGCATTCCCCTTACAATGTTCTATAGGACAAAGCTTCAAATCATTACCTAGATCTACCCAGAACTGCCTAGGATAACACTACGGGCCTTCTTTATATAGGCAATTTCTATCGCCCGAGAAGGTTTTAGAAATTTATCCCAAAGGCCTGACCAAACTTAGAATTATTTTATTTTACAATTTATTACATCAAATTCAGATCAAAATAAATTTTGAAATCTGAACAAAAATTTTGAAGGAAAATTATTTTCTGCCATTTCAGGTGACCCAACTTCTGAAGACCATAAGTCATCGCTAGTTGTCTGATTGGCTATTACAACTCCAATTTGAAAAGGCCACAAAGTGCTCTACAGGATTGACTCATGTAAGAACCTATCACTCAAAATTTTGACCTCATCCAGAGCCTCTAAAGCCTTCAAAACTGAGTTCAAAGTTTCTATACCCTGCTGCCAATATCAAAAATCTTCAATATCTACAAAGCTAGACTTGATATGTCAATGAAACTTTACCGGTAGGCTGATATGACTGAGATGAACCTCCACATGTGAAATCAGAACATTCTGAGATCATATGACCAAATTACTAAAAATACAAAGTTCCCATAAAAAGTAGCTCTACACAAGATAGCCCTTATTGAATACAAAAATAGAAATATTTTTGGGTGATACAAGATTGCTCTAACACCCAGGATGCTCCTGCATCAAAATTTATATATATATATATATATATATATATATATATATATATATATATATATATATATATATATATATATATATATATATATAATCTAGATAGAAAATCTTAAAAGACTCTAATTTACTTCATCCTTTAATTTTGAATAGTTCAATGACAATATGCATCCGAATCTAAATGTTTCCCTCAAAATATAGAGTTCAGTGTCCGTTTAGGCAAGAAAGTCTAACCCACTATTGTGGGTTCACCCTGTAGGTAATTGTAATCAAGTGATAACCTAATATAACATTGAGAGATATTAAAATGAACCTAATAAGATGTGATTCCTCACCCATGCTTGAGTGTTAGTACAGATTGACATGGAGGATGAGATGATGCTTGCCATCTATAGAAGTGTTTTTTTTGGGATAGTCAATGGCTTCGTTTATATGAGAGGTCATTAATACTATGTGCGGTCACTCAAGAGTGTTGGGATCCAAACAGAGTGCTAGGATGAGACTCAAGGGTTAGACGTACATGATGAAACCTTCCTATACATAGTCTAGTTATCCTGCATGTGTCAGTTGCCACTAGATTAGTGAGTCTTACATATCAATATACTTGCTTACCTTGAGTTAGAAAGATTTCAGGATTCCCTTGCCTAGTGGTGTATCTTGATTTTTCTTTGGTTATCTGAGTGGAGTTTGATGTTATCTCCTCAACATGTTGGGGTAGACCTTTGTGGATCTACATAGATGGGTGGTAATTATTCTTTACCATTTGTGATTCGACATCCTAGTTCTAGTGCTTGATGGTGCTTCTGCAGTTGGACTCCTTATGATACTTTATTACTATTTATTTTCTTATATTCATTTATTGTAAATCTTGTATTACAATATCACATGTGATACCTAATCTGGATATTGTAATATAGATGTTAAAGTGGTGAATACATATCCTACAACATGTGCAGTGGATGCATGCTTATTTAGGATTCATGGATGATCATGAGAAATGTAATTATTATGATGTAATTGTTTAACTTAATTTATGGAATGTTTTGTTGATGCTTGCTAGACAAGTTATGTTAGTAGTAATTCTACATCATGGGACCCATTAGTTTTGTAACCTTTTTTGTTGATGTGTGTTATGTGAGTAAATGGTTATTGCTTCTACATGAATGCAAATCTTTATATGTAAACTTTAGAAAAAAATTGTTCACCAAACTTTAGGTTAATCTCTTTTGGGTTCCCTGGCAGGGTGTTATAGGGATGGTACCCACAAATATGCACTAAAGTATAATTTCCCTATGAGGTAACCTGGGCATATTAGGAGATGAGTATTACATAGTAAATTTCCTTGTTAGATGAATGTCAACCCTATTAAAGGTATACAAAACCATGGTAAAGGTATACTCAGCTTACAACTCTTACATTCAATAATTCAGTTACGAAAAGTATTCCCAATAGTGAACAATACATGCATCTTCTATGCTTTGATAGTTATAATTATAGTTCTCAATAGCCTCTATTAATCTCTGATCTCACATCTACTATCAAACATCACTAATATCTCAAACTCACATATACCACCTTCCATCCATATCTTATATATCTATCGCTTTCACAAAACACTCTTTGTTTGTATCTATTTTGTCATCTAGTTGGCTCTTAAATACAATAAGAAAAACATAATAATAACTAATAAAACTAGTAAATAATGAGTTGGTGATCTTGTATTACCAAAATTTTGGCAATATACAATCTTTATCTGACTTAGCACATTACCATTCCATCTAGCATTCCCTTAATCATCATGACTGTTCATATGCCTTGTTTAACTTTTCCTCTATCTTTGCATGCCTTCATACCACTGTAACTTACAAATATCAATACCAAAACACATGCAACCTTAACTGAAGATCATACTATAGACACCCAAAAATCCTTCAGTAAATAAAATTATTTTTATTTTTCCAAAATCCCTGATGACATCATCATTAATTAATTAAGTAGTTTTTATGTCATTAATCCCTTCTCCTATTTTAATTAAAGACATTTAATTAAATAATCCCTTTCTAAAGCATGTAAATCAATTTTAAGTGATTTTCATCTCTTTATTAAATCAATATTTAATAAATGATGTCACCATCGCTAAATAAATTTTACATTTATTTAATGCCCTCAAACCTTAGAATCTTCTAGACTTTCCTAGACTTTCCTAATCTTCCCTAGCTCCTCTTCCTATCCCAAGCCTTTAGGAAAATCCTATAAATAGTCTCTCTTCCAAGAGAAAATCAAATAGCTTAGTTCATATAATTTATGAATTGTTATCATGGCAGTTTGCATCTAGATCATCTTAAGCTTTTAGCATAATTGTTAGATTTCATTATTTTTCAAGCTTTCTAACACATCTTAGTTTAGCTTAATGGATTGAACCTACTTCACTTCCAAGATTTTCTAATCATTTGCATCATATCACATCTCTTTTGGTTGAAAAACAATCTTAACATAAGCATCATGTAGCTTAATCTACATCTTAGCTCCTTTTTTGGTTCCTTGGGATCTAGGGGCAAATCATGTCTTCTATACTAGATTATGTGCAAATATAGAGTATCCATGGTCCTCAAATGATCCAAATCCTCCCTAATCATCATTAGGGATATGCTCCATGTGTTTTGAGATCACACCCACATCCCTAAAGTGAGAGAACATCAAATGGTGATAGGGTGCTCTCGTTTAACTCTATCTGAATGACTTTGCAAATTGCTTTCTCTATATGTTAGGGATATGCTCTTAGACTAATGTTTGAATATCTATTTTTGTTCTAAATAGGTTAGATTTTCTCTTATCATGGGAGGATGAGAATTATCTCTATGTGTGTTTGAGAAAGGGAATGGAAGGATAATGTTTAAGAGGATAAGAAGCATTACAAAAATCAACATTAACATACACCTTGAAGTGTATTGGAATGATGAAGGAAAAATGCATGGAATAGCTTCATATTTTGATGGAGGAAAGATTGTAGATTTTTGGAAACCTAAACTAAACATGGAAATTGGAAAATGTTTGGAAGGATGTGAAGTAGAAGCCTTTGGAAGCTTAAATGTCAACTTTGATTTTAATTTTGCGTGCAAGTACTTCAAAAGAGACTTGGGAATCCACATAGTCTTTTATTTTTATTTTCTTTTGGATGCTTTCGAATTCACTTCTTTAATGAGGGATTCAGAAACCCACATTTTCTTTGATTTTTCCTTTTTCTTGAAGTATCTTTGTGGTCTCTTGAACATTTTATTTTTCTTTTCATTCACATGTAGATTAAATGGGACATGGTTCTCTTTGTACACTAGTGGATTCTTGATTTTTTTAATGTTTTACATCCAAATTGTTTCCAAAATACTTGGTAATCATATATGAATATGCTTGATATGACTAGTTTATATGGATGGTTTGATATGGTGGGTTCACGAATATATGTCTTTTTTGATGTTGATAGTAGATATGATCAGTGGATTGTTGGTTAAGAGTGAAAGGCATGGTGGATGGTGGAATATAAGGGACCAATATGAATGAAACATATGAAGGTTTAAATTTTGTGATATAGGGACCAAAGATGAATTTTAAGGATGTAGAAGGCTAATGCTTGTGTAAAAATGGATAAAAATGATATGCGATAGGGATATCCACATATTTATTATGATTTGCATGGTTGAGGATCTCATCTTTAAGATCTATCTTTATACCAATAGGCTTATATCTATCTCTGATAGGAGAAGTTGAAGCTTGAGGGGATTTATTCTTATGCAATGTATTTGGAATAATGGGAGGATTTTACGGTAGACATGAAGGCTTTTGACAAGGGGATGATGGGGTACTTTGGTATTGACAAGGATATTTGGATAACATAGGAAGATTACTTCTCTTTTGATTTTCAATAAGTTCATTAAACATGAAAGGGATATATTGATCTTTTTTAGGAGATGGAGGGGATATAGGATGTAAAGAAATATTTTTTTGTGGAGGAGGAGGAATATGTTTCTCATGAGGTGGAAGGATATTTTCTTGGAAGAAGTAAAAATACATGAATATGGGATCATGTTGGATTTCAATGGATTTGGTTTCTAGCTCAAATTTTTTATAGGAAGGGATAAAATATTGATCTTGATCTTTATCGGTACTTCTTTCTTTACACTTTAGATTATCCTCTTGACATGGATCCACTTCAAAGTATGAGGTAGGAGTTTTGATCTGCATGATGGATTCTTGAAGGTCTAATGAATAATTAGTTAGAGCATCTATGATAGGCATTGAAGTGCATGATAGATTGGGGTTAATAACCTTCAAAGCATGAAAATTATTTATGGCAAGATGTAGATTATATTGGATCTCTTTATAGGTATCCCTTGATAGTATACATAGTCAAAACCAAAAGCATTAGGTTCTTTATTTGATGTAGACATGTTGGACATAATTTCCACTTTAGGAGATGCATGAGTCTTGGAAGAGGTGGAGGATACAAGAGAACTACTTCTACACATAGGTTCATGAGTTTGATATTTCTTGAGATTAGTATCTTCATTAGATGATTCATTAGGATTTGCAATTTTGATTTAGTCATCATCAATAAGATCTTATATTTTATGCTTCAACTTTATGTAATCTGAATTGTCATGTTCATTATGTCTATGATATGTACAATAGTTACTCAAAAATATAAAACCACATGAAGTGATATGAGGCAGTGCAATGAGATTATTTTGAAGGATTTTTTCCAAAGTTAATATGTACGATGGTCTGAAAGGGGTAAATGATCTATCCAATGGACATTGAGATGTGCTTGTGTTGACCAAAAAGATTTGAGTTTCAATAACATCATGATTTGATTTTCCACTATGGTGTCATGAGGATTATTGAGATAAGATTAATTCCTCTTGATTTTATTAATCAATGATTGGATCTTCTTTAGATTATGGATTTGTGAACAAAGATTCAATTTTGATTAAGATTTTATTGATCTAAGATAGGTTGGTCATGAAGTTTTTGTTAATAAAAGATGAAATTGATGTGAGATTGTGAAATAACCTTTTTATTTGAAGAAACTGAATATTTTTTTGCCTCATAATTATAGAGAAAATGATGAAGGGTGCTCTCCTTAATACCACAAACACATAACAGAAACAAAGAACAACAACAATTTGCAAGAACAAAAAATGGGCTTCTTATTATCTCCATAAATGTAGAATTACAAATTTTTAGAATTACAATATGCAAAGCCACATGGGCATTCCCCTTACAATATTTTATAGGACAAAGCCTCAAATCATTACCCAGATCTACCTAGAACTACTCAGAACTAACTAAGACAACACTATGGGCCTTCTTTATATAGGCAATTTCCACCACTTGAGAAGGTTCCAAAAATTTAGCCCATAGGGCTGACCAAACTTAGAATTATTTTATTTTTCAATTTATTACATCAAAGTTAGCTCAAAATAACTTTTGAAACCTGAATATAAATTTTGAAGGAAAATTATTTTCTGCCATTTCAGGTGACCCAACTTCTGAAGATCATAAGTCATCACCAGTTGACCTGATTGACTATTATGACCTCATTCTGGAAAGGCCACAAAGCACTCTACAGGCCTGAGTAGTGCAAGTGCATGTCACCCAAATTTTTGACCTCATCCAGGGCCTCTAAAGCCTTCAAAACTGAGATCAAAGTTTCTGTACCCTGCTACCAATACCGAAAATCTTCAATATCTCCAAAGCTAGACTTGATTTGTCAATGAACTTTACTAGTAGGCTGATACAACTGAGATGAACCTCCACATGTGAAATTAGAACATTCCAAGATCGTATGACCAACTTACTAAAAATAGAAAGTTTTCATAAATAGCAGCTTTGCACAAGATAGCCCTTATTGAATACAAAAATAGAAATATTTTTGGGTGATGCAAGATTTCTCTTACACCTAGGATGCTCCTACATCAGAAAAGGAAATATTTATCTTAATGAGGATTTATTGGGTTATATATACATTTCTTCCTTCAATTATTGGATTTGTGATTGCATGGATTGAATCTTATTTTTGAGGTTTGAGGTAGAATTAGATTCTTCATTGTTTGTGTGATCTAGGCATCTACACCAGTTATTTACAACTATGATATGATTTTTTTCTTGTAAAGATCTCTTAATGTGAAGGGATATAGTGAAAAATGGCATTAACAAGAGTTTGGTGTATTGAATTTATTTCCCCTTGATGAAAAATATTTATAATTAGAAAAAAATCAAATTGGTTCTCAGATCTAAATAGATGTTTCCTTCTTGTAGACATGTATCATTAACCATAGAAAGATCAAAAATAATTATCTCTTACCCCTAAGCTCTAAATGAAAAAGTTCATGTTTGAGAATGTTTAAATGATTCTTTCACAATAAACCACTTCATGCAATATACCTAAAGTCAAATTTGGCATTTAACATATCTCTAAAGGTAGGGATTTCTAGATTAATCAGGTATTCTAGTTTGGGTTCCAAACAAAAATATAAAATGAATCATACAAGTAACATGTACTTGTACATGTTTGATTGAGGCCTATATCCCTACAAGTCTAGGCATTTGATATTTTGTCCCTCTGAGTTTTTTAACTTAACCAAGGTCTTTATTTATAGTGGGTGGAATAGGTTGGCTTCACCTTGTTCCCTCTTTGGGTCTTCCCTCTCATAGGCCTCATTAAGGAATCTTCTCTAGAGGAAAGCAAACTAAATATCTATTATGTACAATGAAAGAAATGAAATAAAATGATCAAATAGGTCTAGGAGTTTGAATCTCCAAAAAGTGAAGAACATTCCCTACTATCTTTTCACTTCCAAACACCATTAACAATTCTTTTCACAAGTCTTTCATTCTAATGGAATTTGAGCAGATTTGGCATTTTGATTCACTATAAAAGTGAAGAGCATAGAACTAATGTTTTCCTTCACAAAAAAGGAGGCTTATTTTATGTGTTTTTTCATTATAAAAGTGAAGAGCACAGACCTATTTCTTTTCTTCACAAACAAGGAAGCTTATTTTATGTGTTTTTTCATTATTTAGCTCATTTTCTTCTCAAGTTTGGCACTTCTAGGAATTTTATTAACTTTAAAAGTGAAGAGAATATCCCTATTGCCTCACATGGGATTCAAATTTTCTTCTAATTAATCTTTATTTTGGAATCATGATGCCACAAGTTAAGCTATTGTATAGGGTTTTAGGATTACCTCATTTGAAGCTAGAAAAGGCTAGGCACATTTTTTATTTTATTCTTTTTGTATTGTACTCATCAAGTGGCTAAAGTACCTACTCCTAAGCATCCCCTTTCACAAATGTCAGTTCAAAAAAACCAATACAAAGTGAGTAAAATTCATCAATTCAAATATCTTCATAAATGTCTTTTCTAAAATGATTAAAATTTCAATCAAGGTGAAAAGATCCAATTGAATGAAACATATTTAGACTTCTAAGCATTAGCAATTTTATCATATTTAGCATATACTTTTAAGTGGTCATTCATATCATTAAGAAAATAGACAAATGGATTTTATTTTTCAATTTAGATAACTTCCCTTTTTCTTTGTTCTTGAAGTAATCGACCGATCTACAAATAGCACGTTACACACATTTCTATGCTCCGTCATTTGCAAAATACAAATTTATTATCATTAGATTTCTAAAATTTAAATTTTGAAAAATACAAAGTTACACGCTAGAGAAATATTTATATCCACTACTCTATTTAATTCTATGTATTGTAGAAATGTTTAAACATATTATTTTATAGTTATTACGTGCTAAAGTAGAGAGCAAATGTGACATTAAAGCTTGCTAACACTTGATGAAAGAATGAAAGATAGAATAAAGAAGATACATTGCACAGATTGAAACTCTATATAAAGCATCATACTTTCTATTATATGCATTATTTCTCTGTGTAAAGCTTTTAAATTTCATCATGTAAGCACTATTTCTCCTGTAAGAAGTGTTGGTGTACCTACAAATTTAAAATATGCAACACAAATTCAACAAAACTTCATACAAATCATAAAAATATGTTAGCATGAGGAAAATTCCTAATGATGGGTTCCATTTTGTGGATGAAAAATACATTCATGAGATATTATAATGATAAATCTTCTTGAATTATGAAAAATAAATCTAAATGATGATAAAATTCAAGCAAATTCTCTCAAAACCATCTCATCTATCGATATCGAAGGAAGCTACCGATATGCTCTCAACTTATGCATCATTAGAGATAGATCTAGAATGACAAATTAAATCTATTCTAGATGAATTATGCCATTCCAACTCAAAATATCCTAAATTATTCTTAATTATGCTAAGAATGGATAGCTAAATGCCTATAATGAAGATGTAATTTACAAAGTATGAGAGTGTATCCTTGGTGCAGAGACACCTATGATAAGACAAGGACACCAATAAAGACCTTGAAGCATGAGGAAGACCATGGATAGGTGTTGAGGTTAAATTATAATGTTTCTAATGCCTATTATGGCTCTTCATTTTAATTAACTGAATGTTTTGGAAAATGTCCTAAGGGGCTTGGTATGACCCTAGGACCAAACTAGATTGTAAGTGGGTCATTAGTGTCTAAGTGTCAAGACGGTCCTAAGAGACCTTAAATAATGTTAAATTATTTTAGTAAAGCCAAATGTAGTGATTTGGGGGGTTTTAGTAAACTCAAATATTTAAATATAACATCTTGTTACCATTTTGGTCAGATATGCCAAAATAAGGGTAATTATTGTTTATTGTCATGCCCAAAATTAAGGCAAAAACACACCAAGCAATTTTTTTTAAAAGCACAAAAGTGAGCTTAGGATAACATAATAATGTACACTAACAAGAATGTAATGCTTACATAACATAGGTTAACACTCAAGAGGTATCATGACAAGCGTTGGCTTGTAAAAGTCCCTTGATCGTAAATTAAGATAGATAACTTTTGAGAAGCTATCTAGGGTTCTAAGTAGATGTAACAAGGTTAAATTAAAATTGTTTAAATAAAGTGAATAATAAAAGAGGTAAATTAATCTTGTTGATTAACACAAGTTCAAGTTAGGTTATCTTACTCAAAAAGGTTTAATTAAATAACTAATTTAATCAAAAGGTGATAATAACCCCAAAGGTTCCAAAATGTGAACCATGTTACTATCCCAGGGCAAGATTCACAAGGAAATAATAAAATAATAAAAATAGGGCTGTAAAAATACCCTTATGGGAAACCTTGGGTTACAACTTAAAAACCCACTTAATGATAATAAAGTTCCAATATTTTAATTAAAATATTATTTTTTAATTCAAAACATAATGTTTACATAAGTTTATTTAATTGAAATAAATTTAAATTAAAAGATCAAAATAACCATTCTAAAGTATTAGTATTAAGATATTAATGTTGAGCCTAAGGGGGGAGAAATAAGTATCTAAGTGACAACCTTGGATAATCAAATAGATTTCCCTAGAATATTACAATATTAAAAATCATAAAAATATTAATAGACATTTATTTATTAAATAATACCACCAACATCAAAATAACATTAAAATAATATTCCATTAAATAACCACTAAATTTTAAATAAAAAATACATAAATTCCTAAGAATTGCCTTAAAACGTTAAAGAACAACTTAATAATATATCATAATTAAAAAAATAAAATAAATCAAAAGAGACAACCAATAATTAAATAATTAAATCCCACCGAACAAATAAAATGACCAATGCAGATTATGTTGGCAAGTGATGTTTTAAGAGAAATATGGATCACTTGAGGATTGTCATTTATGGAAACACTTATGTTATAGTGATCGCATGAAGTGTGAGTGTTAGAGACACAAACATGAAAATGACTAAGTAAAGAATCAAATTTACAGATTACTATAGAATACCATAGTATATGTTATATGATGGCTTGCGAGCTTAGAGGAATAAATTTTGGGATCTCTATGTGTGATAAGAGAAAACCTAACCTATTTGGAACAAGCATAGACATTCAAACATTAGTCTAAGATCATATCCCTAACATATAGAAAAAACAATTTGCAAAGTCATTCAGATAGAGCTAAAATAGGAGCACCTTAATGCCATTTGATTTGTTCTCGCTTTAGGGATGTGGGTGTGCTCTCAAAACACATGGATCATATCCATAATGATGATTAGGGAGGATTGGGGTCATTCAAGGACCATGTATACTCTATATTGGCACAGAATTAGGTATAGAAGACCTGATTTTCCCCAAGAGCCCAAGGAACCAAAATGAAGCTAAGATGCACATTAAGCTACATGATGTTTATGCTAAGATTGTTTTTAAACCAAAAGAGATGTGATATGATGAAAATGATTAGAAAATCTTGGAAGTAAACTAGGTTCAATCCATTAAGCTAAACTAAGATGTATTAGAAAGCTTGAAAAACAATGAAATCTAACAATCATAGTAATTTTTAGTGGCTAATATTTGCCAATTGGCTAATTTTGGAAATTTGAGAATCCAAAATTGGCTAATAAATCAAGATTTAAGGAAACCTAAATCACCACATTTTTACAAAATTTTGATTTAGAAATATATAAATTGTATTTATAATTTATTTTATTAAAAATTGGAACTTGAAAATTTGCCACAATATTCGATACATGATTAGATTTGATTTTCCATAATTTTATAAGTTATTGTAGAAATTTAAATTAATTCTCCAATAATATATCATGATTATTAGTTATTACATAGGGATCTATCACCAAATTTTAGTTTCCATAACTAACTTAAAGTATAATCTATATTCTATGAGGTAAAAATGTTACTATTTGGTTTGTAATGCTTATCGGAGCTAAAATTTCTTTCAGATTGTTGATCTCAATATATATCAATGGTTTTGAAGAAATATTTGGCCCCATTATTATTTAAAAATATCAATACATTTGTCTCACACCATACAATGAGGTTATTAGATTATATTTTAAATAAATGGTAGCTAGTAATTATTACAAAGTCTATTCCTTAAAGCCATCAAAGATTTCCACATGAATCCCAATAATTTTCTATAAGAATTCTATTTTTTAAAATAGAAGTATTCACCATGTTGATTAATTTATTTATTTTTATTTTTTGAGACTCACCTATATTTTCTACAAAAAATTGTTATTAAAAAATAATCCCCAATAATAATACTTAATTTTTAAAAAAATTGAGAGATTCCCCAATAGAAATTAATTATTTTTTTTTCCAAAAAATGAAAGATTTGTTGGCAAAATGGTTAGCGCTCCCCTCGGGATTTGTGACATGGCTTAACCAACTCCTCTCTCTTCTATAAGTCTAGTGGTTGTATTGAGCATTAACAGGTCAATCATTTGGTGCAACGACAACTGCTACTTCTAACAAGTGGTATCAGAGCTTGGTCACAGGTTTGAATCCCCTTAAGTAACACTAAGGGGGAGATTTTTGGAAAAATGGTCAGTGCTCCCCTCGGGATTTGTGACATGGCTTAACCACCTCCTATGTCTTCTATAAGTCTAGTGGTTGTATCAAGCATTAACAGGTTGATCTTTTGGGTTAATAATATGAAAGAAGAACTAGATCAGATTGAAAAGAACAAGACATGGGAATTGGTCCCTAGACCTAAATATAAGAATGCGATTGGAACTAAATAGGAAAATGAAGCAAGATTCTATTGATGTCAAAGCAGCAGTGTTGCAATATTGGATTTTTGGAACATTGGATATTTTTCATCTATGTTGCCATCAATGCCAATGGGGGAGATTGTTAGGAATGAATGTTGAATACTTGGCAGTCATTCTGTAGTAGTTGTTGTTGCATTCATGACTATGATTGTCATTGATGTCAACACAGTGACCTTCTGAGATTTATAGAGAAGTTGTTTTGATTAGCACATGTGTGATATTGTAGTTGGAGTTATGAGATGTTGAGTTTATGATCTTTGGTATGTTATATGTTTATGGTTAAGAGCACAGACAATAATTCATTTATTCATGAAAGTTATGAGCATTTTGGTGGAAGCAGTATTCAGGCAATGTTCCTGAGTAGCAGTTTGTGGAAATCGAATGATATCTCCTAATCAGGATGGAATCCAGTTTTGCATAATTAACTGGAAGTTAGAGACACATTGATAGTGATGTGGATGATAATGAAAACTTTGAGGTAGCACGAGTGGAGAATTATGGCATTTGGAAGCTGACATTTTTGTGTAATTTTGATGTAGCATGTGGAAACTTTTATTTTGTAATTGTGTGCCAACTCATTTGTAATTATTTGAGTGTGGTATAAAGGAAGGAATGTTTTTCCTTGTTGAGATATGCATGGTATGGTTGATTATGGTTGAATGTGAATGTATGCATGAAGTGAAGAAAAGAGCCAATGAAGTTGTGAAAGTGAAATTGTGAAGGAAGACATGCGAAGTACAGAGATCTAGAATTAAGATCTGGTATAGCAATGAGTGCGGTTTGGCACAGTGAGGAGGTAACATATTTCATATTATTCTATTGAATAATCTTAACGTCAGTTGGACAGTGTGTTCAGTGATCTTGCCATTGAAGTTGTTTGGGCAATGGGTCCTTTTGTCTTCCATAAATCCTAACAGGGACTCATATGTACTGAATGTATATCATAGGACTCCTAATAGAGTCCATCCTTTCACAAGGAATATTCATATTAGTGCATCTTTTGTGTGCACCATTCCCACCAGGTTTTACTCTTTGATCAAGAAGTTCCCTATTCAACATATCTTGTGTTATTGTGTATGAATATCTTTCTATGGTTGGTAATTATATTTCTTACATGGTTAAATATTGTTGAAGATGATAAAAGTTATAATTATCTGATAACTGATTCACCCCCCCCCCCCCTCTTAGTTATCTTGGTGGACTTTACTTTCTAACAATTGGTATCAGAGCTTGGTCACAAGTTTGAATCCCCTCAGGTAACCCTGAGGGGGAGATTGTTGGAAAAATGGTGAGCACTCTCCTTGGGATTCATGACATGGCTTAACCAACTCCTGTGTCTTCTATAAGTCTAGTGGCTGTATCAAGCATTAACAGGTCGATCTTTTGGTGCAACGACAACCACTACTTGTAACAAGATTCGCCAAAATTTGATATATTTTTTAAGAGGGGGGTTTCTTAAAGATTACTCTACTAACAATTATGCTAAAAGCTTAAGATGATCTAGATGTAAACTGCCATGATAACAATCCGTAAATGATATGAACTAAGCTAATTGATTTTCTCTTGGAAGAGAGACTATTTATAGGATTTTCCTAAGGGCTTGGGTTAGGAAGAGGAGTTAGGGAAGATTAGAAAAGTCTAGAAGATTCTAGGGTTTGAGAGATTTAAATAAATGTAAAGTTTATTTAGGGATTGTGACATCATTTATTAAATATTGATTTAATAAAGAGAGGAAAATCAATTAAAATTAATTTAAATGATTTGGAAAGGAATTATTTAATTAAATGTCTTTAATTAAAATAGGAGAAGGGATTAATGACATAAAAACTAATTAATTAATTAAATAATTAATTAATTAATAAATGATGATGTTATCAGGGGTTTTCGAAATAATAAATTTATTTACCAAAGGATTTTTAGGTGTCTATATTTTTCCCTGCTTTGATGCAATGTTGCAAGTGACATGATGTCAAAGATAAGAAAATAAGATGCACTAGGATAGAATTCAGAGGAAATAGGGTTTGGAAGAAAGAAGGAAGGGAGGGATAAAAAACCAAACTTCAAAGAGTAAAGATGCATGAATGCAATATGATGTGAGATGCAAAATGAAACTATATGACAGATGCAAGATTAAAGATTTAATCTATATGATGTAGGATGGGGGATTCTACAATTACGATGGTAGGAAGAAGGAAGAACTCATCAAGCTCATTAGATGTGCTTTGGATAATGCTAGAAGGAGGAGATGTTGATGGAATTTGGACAGAGTCAATAGATGGAACAAACTCAATGATGCTAGGAGATGGAAGACGATCAATGAGTGGGCTATATGGAAGAAGTATAATAGATGAGAGTGATGGATGAATGGTGGATGCAGGAGATGGATGGGCCTCATCACTAATGACTTCACATGAAGGATTGAGATGGCATGACTCTTTAGCTTTAGGAGAGAGACATTTTTCTGGTTTCCTTCTGAAACTCCTTAGAGACTTTTGTGATGGTGTTTGAGATGAAGGATTGGAATGTGGAGGAGATGGGGAGCTAGGATAGTCCTCACATGAAGATGGGGTGGAATATTGTGAACTTGCTTGATGGGATGTTGGTGGTGATGAGGATTTGGAGGATGGTGGGATTAGATAGTTCACATGGGTTGAGATATAAGATATGAAGTGGATTGAAGGATACGTTATTTTTGAGGAAGGGAATTTTCAAAAATGTAGGTGAGAATGGAAGATGCTATATTTGTATAGGATATAACAAATGGAGGGTTTAGATAGGATGGGAGATTAGGATAATGGATTGGAAGACTAGGATTTTGGTTTTGAAACTGGGTTGGAGGATAAGTAGATGGAGGATTTGGATAAGGGAAGGGAAGACTAGGATTTTGGATTTGAAAATGATTTGGAGGATAAGGGGATAGAGGATTTGGATAAGGGATGTAGCTTGGAGCATTTTTGTGAAAGGATGGTTCTTGGGATACGTCCATAGAAGGAGGTGGAGGTATGAAGGACCCATAGAGATGATATGTAGGATCAATATAGGAAGATGGTGTGGATGAATAGGATAATGGATTTCCCTTATCAAAGGTAGGATAAGGAGAACTAAAGGAATGATAGGATAGTTTTGAGGAATGATCAGATGTTGGAAGGTGATTGGAGAAAGCTTGCTAAGATTTTCAAAGTACTCATCATGATCCACAAAGCTTTCATCATCATTGAAGTATAATGGAGTGGAAGAAAAGACATGACAACCATACTCATTATAATAGATTTGAGACATGCCAAATAAAAAATGAGTTGGATAGGGATGAAGGATGTGGATGGATGGAAGACCAAGGCTTTAGACTTTGGATGACTAAGAAGCTCAGAAAGGGATGAAATATTTTTGAAAGCTTGTATGAATGTTGGATTTGGAGGATTGGACTAACATGGTAACAAGGATTGATTGTAGAACTCTTCGCTTTGTGTTTGTTCAAAAGCATGGGCTACCTAGAAGGTAGACTAGTATCAAAATATTTTCCCATAGCTTGATATCCCAAAAAGGAATAAAAATGGTGAGTGTCTTAAGTTGATTTGGGAAACCACTTGGATCTATCCATGCACAAAGATTTTGATATCTTTAGGGGTAGATCGGGAAGCCTATGATTTATAGGTGTCTAATTTGGTCTGTGGTGTCCTCCCAATAGGTTTGTATATGAATGAATCACTTAAGAGCCTAGTTGACCATGCAAAAATAGTAAGGATATTCACATACCTTGGGCTACCATCAATACACATCACTTGAGCTTGAGGGGATGAAAAGACAGTTTTATCAACTCTTTATTTCTATACTAGTCAGGGAAGCACCGATTTGAAATCATTTCTCCAAAGAGGAAGCACTTTTTTCTTTGGACAGGCTTCTCTAAAAGTGAACCAAGTGAACTCGTCCAAGTTCAACTCCTTTCACATTGCTTAGCTAATCAAGGATTGGCAGAATTGAATCCCCTAGAAAGAACAATAAGTAGGGGTTCTTTCAAAAAAAAATTTAATTTATTTGAAATGAATTCTTGTAGAAACATGTGTTTATATATTCAATTTTTTCATTTGAAAACAAGAAAGGTTTTGAAAAGAGATTGTGCAAGTTTTTTAGCCTTTGCATTCAAGATTGAGTTTTTGGCTTTTTAGGAATTTGATTTGATTTGTGAGATGGAAAACGAGATGCTTTGATTTAGAATAATGTATTCAAGATTGTGTTGGCTTTATATTTTGAAATCAAATGACTTTTTGACTTGATTTTTATCTCTTTTCCTTAAAAACATTCAAGATTTGGTGCTCTAATTAAGTTTTATGCCCAAAAAGAGTTGTTCCTAGATAGTTTGATGCATGAAACATGGAAACCATTCAAGGTTTTGAAAAAGGAATTTTTTTTTCATCAATGAAAAATCCTTAGGACTGAATTAGGAAATTTTAGGAACCTTTAGGAACCCTTTAGGAAAGATTGGTAAAGATTTGGGTGATTTTGTTCCTAGTTTGCATGAGATTTTGAAAGAACTTTGACATATTGCAAATGATGTCCATTTTAGCTTAGATTGATTCATTGATTTTTATTTAGGACTATTTTAATGAATTTAGGATTGATTTTGAACCCATTATATTTGAAATGCAAATTTGAAGTTCTTTTTAAGCACCCAAAATCTGAAATATTCCTAGCCTGCATGAATGCACCCTAAAAACCCTAGATTTTCATGAAAGATGCTCTTTTTAACAAAAATAAATCCATTGGAAGTGATTTGGAGTGTTTTAGGACCATTTATGAATGATTTAATTTGGTTAGGAACATTTAGGAAATGTTTATGAAAGACTTGCAGATTTGTCCCTTAGGGGCACTCAAAAAGTTCATTTTAAGCCAAGTAAAAGAGTTGTTTGAGTTCCCAAACCTTCAAAAAAATTTATGAGCCTTAAGAACTTAGTTATTTGATGAAAAATTATCCTCCATGAAGTAGGTTCAATATTTTTGGGTTATAAATTACAAGGTTGAAGCCTAGGGTCACTCGGTTCCCTAAACGGGCCCAAAAAACTAAGAAAAATCAAGTTTAAGGCTTCAAATAAGCTCCCTACCTCCCATAAAACATTTGGAGCAGGAATTAGTTATATTAAAGAGTCCTATGACACTCCATGTATTCCTATACAACAATTTATGATTCCCATATGATTTTTCAGCCAAAAAGTGCCAAAATGGCTTTAAAATGCATAAAAACTGGTCCAAACGACTATTGCATCATGGGGAGAAATTAACATACAACATATGGGCACCTCCAATATGAAAATTTATCAAAATGATCAATATTAGTATGAAAATGCATAAAAATTCATCTGCGAGGCATGAAAAATGAGTTTTTTTGCCAAAAAACCCTTAAAATATATAATTTTGAGGCTTGTGGAGTCCCACCAGGTGTGCCAAAATGTGATCAAAGAAAAAATAAAATTCTTAGAACAAGAATAGACACTAAAAAATTAGTCTAAGAGCATATCCCTAATATATAGAAAAATTGATTTGCAAAGTCATTTAGATAAAGCTAAAATGGGAGCACCCTATACTGTTTGATTTGCTCTCACTTTAGGAATGTGGGTGTGGTCTCAAAACACATGGATCATATCCCTAATGATGATTATGGAGGATTGGTATCATTAAAGGAACATAGATACTCTATGTTGGCATAGAATCAGGTATAGAAGACCTGATTTTCCCCTAGAGCCCAAGGAACCAAAATGAAGCTAAGATGTAGATTAAGCTACATGATGCCTATGCTAAGATTGTTTTTAAACCAAAAGAGATGTGATATGATGAAAATGATATGAATAAAAATGAAATAAATTGATGAAATACAACTGATTTGAATACATTGTATAACTTGAAGATCTGTGATTTAATATCACTGAGTTGTTGATTAGATATGTAAGATGATTAAATCAGTAATATGTTTTCATTGATGTCAACTAGTATTCATAGTACTTATCTTGTAAGTTACTATACCCAAAAAAATTTAGAAGAAGAAGAAAAGAGATGAAGAACAAAATATATCTACATGAGGAAGATGGATATGACAGATAAGGATAAGGAACACATTGGGTAACTTATTGATGAGTTTATGACCTTATATTATTGACTTGATTATGTTGCATTCATCTATGATGAAGGATAGAGAAAAATAAATAAGGAAGTGTTTTTGGTTAAAGAACCATTTCAGTATACACTGACACAGTGTAGTGTATACTGATCATAGTATAAATTGAGCTTGTGTTCATCAACACATTTCTTTGTTAACCAGGTAGGAGAAAGGAACTAAATGACTAGTTTAGCTGATGGAAGTTGATGAGTTGTAAAGTACCTCAAAATTAGAGATGAGGATAATGTTTGTTATGAAAATCAATGGCTAACATAATTCAAAGAAGATCTAATGGATTGAAACAAAATGTGTTACTAACACATCAGTTGAGGAAGCTTTAAGAGGCAAAATCAACAAAGCAGATTAAGCGACAAAATCTGATGGATGGAATTAATATGATTTACTTGTCTATTTAAGAAACTAGGATTTCACAATGAAATAATGCTAGAAGAAGGAGACTATAGAAGATATCGCGTGAACAAGCTTCATGCATGCCTGATCAGACTGGTTAAGGAGAACCGAACTGTAGAGATTACCGAGTGCTAGAAAGCTATAACCGAGCCACAGTGAGTTATTGAATATTGATTGAAACAAAATTGAAATATTGGTCAAAGGATTTGAATGAGCTTAACATAGATCTGATAATCTACAATTGAATTTTTTTGTAATCAGATCAACTATTGTTATATTTTAACTATTGTAAACAGAGAAATCTCTTAACAGAGTGGACTAGAAAGTCTTGTAATGTCATTCATAGAGTGTACATTTGTTATCCTATCAACCCCATAGTGAATGCTAGTTAGATGATAATTGTTGGTCTAAAATCCTCTGACAAGGTCACACCTCATAGTGTGTTTGTAACCTTTAACAGGGTTGGGTCTTCACTGGCCTCACTTTAGAAGAGTGAACAATTTTTGGGTTTCCAGTCCCAGGTGGTTTTTCCCTTCACAGGGTTTCCACGTTAAATCTCTTGTGTTATGTGTTGATTGTGCTGATTGTTTGTTATCATACTTTACATGTTGCATATTGGATTTTATTGGTAATCATTATATGTTATTAACTGGTAATCAGTAAAAGTACAAATAGAATAGTATTTTAGTTTACCGAGTTGCAAAAGTTTTAGTAAATTGTTTTTAGATATACATTTTGTGATTGGGACTATGGATAATTGATTCACCCCCCTCTTAGTTATTCTAACAATTGGTATCAGAGTGTTGGTTGCTTGGAACATATTTTTAAAGACTTCAACACAAATATTTCAAAATGTATAAGAGGGAAGTGCCGAAGCTAAACAAAGACAACTTCACAGTATGTCAAAGCCGAATGAAGTTGCATGTATCTGGAATTGGGAATTATGGCCTGACAATAACGGAGAATGGATACATTGCACCGCCCACTAGTCCCTTGACCCTTGATCAACTGAGAGATAGGCATGAACATAATGTTACTATGATGGAGATTGTTTCTACCTGTACCAATGTTGAATTTGAAGAAATTAAAAATTGCACTACTGCTAAAGGTATGTGGGATAAACTTGCTCAAGTTTATAGTGGTGATGTGAATGTCAAAAGAGCCAGAGCTGAAATCTTAAGGGGTAAATTTGATGATATGAAAATGACGGAAGGTGAAAATATTGTATAGTACACAAATAGACTGAAAGAGGTAGTACATGCTATTAGAGCATCTGATGGTGTTATTGATGAAGAGATAGTGGTAAGAAAAGTTCTCAGAACCTTATTATGGGTTTATGTAATCAGAATATCTACAATTCATGAAACCAAGTCTACATCTGGTAATAACCTTACTCTTTATAATCTGATTGGTAAGCTTACAACATTTGAACTAAATAAATTTGACAATAGTGTTGTACCATTTGTTGAATCTACTTTTATGTCTTCTCTGAAGATTGGTAAGTCTAGTATCAGAAATAAGAATGATGATAGTGATAGCAATACTGATGATGAGCTTGATGAACTTGAAGCTCTTATGGCCAGAAGGTTACCTAAAGGTAAAGGAAGGTATAGAGGTAAATTACCTTTAGCATGCTTTAATTGTAAAGAGGTTGGTCATATTGCTGCTAGATGTCCACATAGGAAAGATGATGACAGAAACAAAGACCGATCTGGTGAAGGAAGCTATGGGAGAAGAGGCAAAAAAAGTTACCAACACTACAAAAAGACAACCGAGACAATAATGACAAAGGAAAGAAGGTGTGCTACATTACAGAAGAATATGTCACCAATACTAACATTGATGAAGATGTCAAGGTAGTATTTGTTGCAATGAAGGATGAATCAAAAGAAGATGAGAAGTATGTAGAAACAACACTTATCTCTAAGGTTAATAAGAATGATACATGGATCATAGATAGTGGCTATAAACATCATATGATTGGTGATGAAGATAAATTTGATCATCTTGAAGAACACAATGGAGGATCTGTTAGAATGGGTAATGATGCACCTTATATGGTTAGAGGAAAAGGATCCCTGATGATAAATGATAAAATTAGATGTGATAATTTTCTTATTGGGTAAAAGATCTAAACTATAATTTGCTAAGTGTGGCACAACTCAGAAATTCAGGCCACCAAGTTGCTTTTGAGAGAAAGAAAGTTAAGATATATGATGATGGAGGAAGACTTATTGGATTTGGAACACAGTCAGAGGTAATTTGTTTTATCTTGATAATGATAAGTCATCTTGTTTAATGATGAAAGATGAAGATGCATGGTTGTGGCATAAGAGGTTGTCATGTGAATTTTGATAACATGATTAATATTAGTAAAAATAAAAAAGTTAGAGGTCTACCTAACTTATCTTAGCCTGATCATGTTATGTGTCATGAATGTCAGAAAGGTAAAATGACAAAATCTACTTTCAAAAGAAATGATTATTCAACAAAGAAATTACTTGAGTTAGTGCATACCAACCTATGTGGTCCTATGAGAACTCAGAGTTACTGTGGAGATAGATATTTTATTCTTTTTGTTTATGATTATAGATTAAGGACAGTTATGTTCTTGAAGGAAAAATTAGAGGCATTTAAGATGTTCAAGTGGTATAAAGAAAAAGTTGAGAGAGAGATTGGTAAAGAATTGAAATGGTTAAGATCTGACTAAGGTGGTGAATTTATTTCTAATGAATTTATTAACTTTTGTAATGAGCATAGTATTAAAAGACATGTCTCTACACCAAGGACACCACAACAAAATGGAATAGTTGAAAGGATGAATAGGTCAATCGTTGACTATGCAAGGACACTAATGTTACAAAATAATGTTTCTCAGACATATTGGAGGGAATTTTTTAGCATAGTTGTTTATGTTTTGAACTGAGTACAACTAAATGACACTAATAAGACACCCTATGAGTTATGGTTTGGTCACAAACCCACTATAAGTTATTTCAAGATTTTTGGAAATAATTATTTTATTTTGAAAGATGAAAGAAATGAGAAGTTTGATCCAAAAGGTCATGAAGGGATATTTCTAGGATATTCCACTAAAAGTAAAGCATACAAGTGTCTTAACAAGGTAAATAATAAAATGATTGAGATTATTAATGTTTGAGTTGATGAGTTTGATGATAAGAATGCAGAGGAAAGCACAAAGGAACCAAAAGACTATGGTAGATTCAGTTACATTGAACAACCAGAGCACCTACCGATGTAGCAAATAGTGACAACCAGTTCATAGGAAAATAATACCGAGGAACAGGAAAAAGAAACCAACGAGCAGGAAGCACCCACCGAGCAAACAAATGAACCTACACATGATGAACAAGAAATAAGAGATCAGATACTGGTGAAATTTTTTAGAAGACACCAACCTGAGACACAAATCATTGGAAACAGACAAGCTGGGATGCAAACAAGAAGTAAAGAAAGACAAGGTACATGTCTAGTTTGAGATTATATACCAAAGAATGTAAAAGCTGCATTAGAAATTGATGAATGGGTTAATGCAATGAAAGAGGAAATAGAACAAATAGAGAAGAAAAAAACTTGGAGTTTAGTACCTAGACCTAAGGACAAGAATGTTATCAGTACTAAGTGGATATTCAAAAACAAGCTTAATGAGAATGGAGAGGTAACAAGGAACAAAGCTAGGTTAGTATGCAAGGGATTTTTGGAAATATTCAAGACTAGCCAAGTTACTGAGAGGGGAGGGGTGAATAGGTAACTTCAAAACTTTTATATCAATTTCAGATCTTAATCATATTCCAAATAACATTTAGATCAATAAGGTAACTGCATGCATGAAAAACTGAAAGAATAAAACATTCATAACACTTTGAACACATAGATTTGGTGACCCAGAAACCTTCCAAATAGAAAGTAAAACTGGGGTGGGGATGATACCCACAAAACTTCAATACGACAATATAAAGTTGGCCGGTTAAGGCTTACAATGATCACTTCTAATGATCTACCCTGTTAGGAGCAATAAGGACTGCTAGGTCCACCTTGTTAGAGAATTTACAAACATACAATGAAGTATGCACTCCGTTAAGAGATTTAACAAAAGATTGTTAAGTCTACCCTGTTAAAGGATTTAGTACTGATTCACCTATTAGGATGAAATAGTAGATCTCTTACTTGCAACTGTACTTTCTGATTGAGATTCTTTGATATACTAATCACCTTCTGTGATAGATATGTCTCTGCTACTCCTTATATTGTTGTAGCCCTTTGTTATTTGCTTATCTCTGCCTTTCTTGCATCTTTGCATATGCACATATTCTTTTCATTACACACTTGTCATTTTTTCACTTACACACCTTGGATATGATACAAAACATTGTTTATATATCAATCCAAAACAATTACAAAATAATTACAAAGTCAGCTCTTAAACAAGCTAACACAAATATAGTTACTTGGTTACTGCAAACTAACTCAGTGACTTTTTAATACTTGGCATCCACTATGTTACTCAGCATCATCATGGTCTTAGTAGAAGTGGAGGCTTGGTCCATACTAACCACTTGATTGTAGTTTCAAACTTGGTATATACTAGAGACTTGGTAGATATAGTGTCACTCGGTAGAAACTGAATTCCCTGTTTACCATGTTGGCATTCGGTAAACACTGCTCATCTCATTACTCAGTAATGATAACTCAGTAAGTAAACACTGTTCTGCTAGATGAGCTTGGTAAACACACAAAGTCTAAATAAGTGTTGTCACTAATGACAAACATAACTTAATGCCAACAATCTCCCCCTTTGGCATTAGTGACAAAAACACTTATTGCCCAAAACTTATATGCACAATCATGCTGATACTAGTTTTTTATTTTTCAAAATTTATCTTTGTCATACTATTGTATATACATTTCATGACTCCCCATATAGTATACATATATACAAATATTTTATTTCACCTCATACTCATATTTCCTATTTCTCTCATATACTTTCTCCCCCTTTCATATCTCTCATCTCTTTCCACATATCTCCCCCTATCTTATATACTTTCTCCCCCTTTTTGACAATAATGCCAAAGGTGTATTTACATAGAGATACCAAAATGTGAGAGAAAATTAGAATGTACCTTACTTATTAATGCTAGATTTCTATCCCAATTCTCTTGCAGAATCTTGCATGTATGGAGTGCAACTTGGACTTCTGCAGAGAGTTCAATCATATGATCTGCAATTGAAAACTGATTGTCATGGATCAATTTTTTTGAGTGAGCAATGTGCTTCTGCATTGTATCCATGATGGGAAGGATCATATTCTGAATATCTAAGAATGTTGTCCTAATCCTTGTATCTTCTCTCAATAACTCTGACTGCTTATCAGATAGGAATCTAATTGTCATATGATGTGCAGAGCTTAAACTAGGTTCAAGTTGCAACTTTTGTGCACTGACCTTCAGATCCTCATCAATCTTATTTAATTTGTCCTTAACTTCCTTTGAGAACTTGGCAACACTACATACCTTGACAAAAAATGATGTTACCTTGGAATAGGGGGACTCAAAGTTAGTCAAAACTAAAAATAACTCTGCTTGATTGATAACAATTTTCTAAGCAATGCACTCAAGCACTTTATTATCAAACTTCTTCTTAGCCTTCTCAAGCAACTTATTTGATCCAAAAGAATCCTCATTGAACTTGTTTACTGCCTCTGCCAACTGCAAAAAATTTTTTTGAGAGGAATCAACCTCAACACCTATTGCTTCTATCAAAATATTCTTGGCATCCTCAATGATCTTATATTCCTTATCTCTTTCCTCTTTTTGTTTCTTCTACTTTTCTTTCTTCTAGAGGAGTTCACCAACTATTTGCATTTCGTTTGCTGAAAGATTTGCAAAATCTAATTGTGGAATCTCTATCTCCTCATCTAAATCTATATCCTCTTCTACACTCTTACTCAAAAATCTTGTACTCGATTGAGCCTTAGGTTCAACTATCATTGTACTTAATGCCTTTGTAGTAGAAATTATTGTAGACATAATAGGACTTGCAGTGAAAAATGATAAACTTCCAACTGATGGAATGCTAACTGGAATACTTGATAAACCCAAAACTAAAGTATTTACAACTGTAGAATCTGAAGTACTTACTGAGGTATCCAAAACTGAAGTACTTGCTGCTGAAAAACTCAAAACTGAAGTAGGTACTAAAGTTGATTCTAGGGACTACAACTCGATGGAAGAAGGAGGTTGTTGCTCAGTGGATGAAGTGGTAGCCACTTCTTTCATCGATACATTGAGTTGTGCTAGTGATGATTGGATATTTGATGCATCTGTAGGAAATGTCACAATCACACTTGAAGCTATCTCTGAGCTAGATGTAGCAACTTTTGCTGGAGAGTGAGGAAGTGAGGCAATTACTTCTACAATTACTTTTGCAATTACTTTTGTAGCCTTCCTCGGTAGCTTCTTCCTCTGCTTCTTCTACCTCAACATTATCTATCTAAACTACTTCTTCTTCTTCATCACTATCATCTTCAATATCTTTTATTATCACAGTTTCAACACTCGGTTTGTGAAGATGATAGATGTTTTTCCAAATAGAATTTGCACTCTTCACAACAAACTCTATATCCTTGATCAAAATCAAACAACTGTTGAATTTTAGTGTCATCTTATTCTCATTTTCTATCAATGCCTTATTAACTTCAGCATTTTTCAAACTTGGCATTAACTGTCTTAAGGTTTGAGCATATATGTCCTTGATAGTTTGCCTTGCAGTGGACCATCTCATCTTGACTTTATCCAATAGAACACCTAGAATTTTTCAAGCTATTTCATCAGGTGAGTACTTCCATTCCCCCATTTTCTCAATAATAGCATCTTCAATCTCCTACTACACTTCCTCTAATCTAATTTCATATTTGAGAGATTTGATGTTTGCCACTCCAGATCCTTCTCTCAAATTCTTAATCTTTTCTTCAAATGTGGGAGGAGGCCTTTTGAGTACTATATCATCACTGACTTTACCTTCCTTGCCCTTTTTTCTTCTCCTTGTGAATACTGCAGAGGGTCACTCGAGTGCCTTGGTGATAGTCACCTTTCCTTTCTTCTTTATAGGCACTAGTTCTTCTTTACTCTCATCCTTATCCTTTTCTTCTACAATATCCTCTCCTTTGCCCTCGGTTAACATTAGAGGATGTGCAAGATTGCATCTTGGCCATCCTCTTTCTACCTTTGTTAACCGCCTGTGGAAGCTTTATTCTTAGCTCAATTCTTACCTTTGCTTCCTCATAAGTTTTAAAATGTGGAGCCTTTGGATCAATAGGTTGATTTACTAGGGCTTCAATTATATCCTTAGTCTCATCAATGTTTACCTCATAAGGAAGAGGTTTCACCCATACAATCCTAGGCCTTACTGCCTGAATGTATACTCTATCACAATCAACCATGAAACAAATATCATCTTTATAATCTTCCACCAACTTTTGTGGAATCCAAAATTTGTTGTTCATCTTATCCTTGAAAGATTCAAAATAGTTATCCATTATTCTTACAAAATTCTCACCCATTTCTACAATGTACTCATTTATCTGATACAAAACAGGCACATCTTTTCTCCATACTACCTTGCCTTTTGATGGGAAAAATTTTGAGCATAGAAAAATAAACAAACCAACAATGAGCCAAACTTACATGGATTGTTTTTTGAGGTTTGGATGCTCTCCATATTCTTGATGAACTGATTCAACAACAAATCTACTAGGTCAAATGACAAGTTTTTCTTCACAATTTTATAAGCTAGGTCAATTGCTTCACATGGAACACTATTCTATCGACTTGAACTATATATCTTGTGGGCTATGACATGTATGCTAAATTTTAGTTCTACATCGATTATACTACTTATCCTCATACCTCTATCATCCCACTCAGCTAGGGTTTTCTTTTCCAGCTCTAACCAACCTAGGGTTTTAGTAGATTTTTCCTTGTCAAGCATGGGAAGACCAGTGACTCTGTGAATCATCTTCTTGGTTATCTCTATTGGTTTCTCTAGCCAAATTTTACCTTCATGCACTCAGCTTAGGATATATCTGATCCATTTTATCTGGAAACTCTGAGGCAAGTGGGTGATGTGAACTAAACCCTTATCTTCCAAATGTTTGTGTTCTGGTTTGAGAACACCGTCAACACACAATTCATTACGAACAACATCTATCTCTTTGGTTCCAAGCTCTTGAATTATACACTTAAAATAACTGGGAATATCATTTACAAGAAGTACCTTAGGAGGAATCTGTGATTGAGCTCCACTCGGGTCTAGGGTTTCTGCAATTGTGGGCATGAGTTTGAAATCTAGCACTTTCCATTCTATTCCTTGGACCAACATTTCTGAACCTTTCTTCACTTTGGTGCTGGATGATGCCATGGTAGCTTGGTAGACAAAGAAAATTCTTTGAAAAAAAAAATTTATGCTGCAAATTTTCTCTGAATCACTTGATCACTCTAAGAAATTTCTCTACTCTCAATATGCTGATATTCGCGGTGAAGAATGAACTTGATTTCATGATTTTTGTTAAAATTTTGTCATTAATGCTCAGTAGGAATTAGGGCATTGAACTACACTGATTATCATCCACTATGCATTAATTGCTCGGTGAAGATTCCACAACTTGGTGAATATATGAATTCATACTTTTCTGACCTTACTCGGTAACCACATGAAATTAGGTTACTCCCGACCTTGATCAGTGGTAACTGATACCGACCTTCCTATGATCCTACTGTATCTTGCATACTGATTTGGATCTTTCTTTCTTCTCAATTCAGGAACCGTTTGGAATTTGTCTATGAAGATACAGTTCTAGTGCTTCCTTGGAGACTTAGTTAGAATTGATAGAGTCACCATCTTCATGAGTGACTTCATTACCTAGACTGGTGTGCTTGGTAGATTTAGCAATCCATTGTTGTCTCATCTACTTCCTGATGCTATCTTCTTTTACTTTCTTTTCATCTTCAATTTTGCCTATATTCATGCAATTTTTAGCTATATGACCAAGTTTAGTACATGTATAACATCTTATGGTAGTATCCCTTTTTCTCAAGTGATGCCTTACATAGTTTTTGCCAATGTGTCCATATTCACCATAGTAATGACATCTACACCAAGTGTTGTAATCCCAACCAAATATTGCTTTCACAATTTGTTCAGCTAGATTAGGTGTTTTAGATCTGCATTCTGATGCTTTGTGACCTTGTTTGTTACATTTGTGACATTTTCCTTTAAATCTTGGTTTCTCCTTGCATTCATTTGCTTTATGACCATGCTGATTTCAGTTGTAGCATTTTCCATTTAATTTTTCTTTTCCATTGCTCCAACATTTGTTTGAAGTATGACCAATTTTGCCACAGTGATTACAAGTAGGTTTCTAATTCTTTTGAGTACCTTGTTTGGAGGATTCACCTTCTTCTTTGTATCCAAGTCCTGCTTTTCCTTTTTGCTTATGAAGGTTTTGTTCATACAGCTGATTCATATCTTCTTGAGATTTCAACATTTTCTCATTGATTTGTCTTTTAGTGTCTAGGTCATTCACCAATCTTAAGTTTATTTTATTTTCAGATCTCAGCTCGTCTCTTATATTTTCATTTGCATTGGAGATCTGATCAATAAGGTTTTCTAGCTGAAGAGTTTGATTCTAGATTTCATTGTTCTTTCCATCTATTTCATATTTCATCTTGTTTCTTTGTTCCAAGATTTCACAGAATCTTGTTGACTGAATTTCCTGTTCTCTTTTCAATTTTCTTACTTCTTCTTGCAGAGATCCATTCTTTTCTAGAAGTTCTTTGATTGCATTGTTTGCTTCATCTAAGCTACTTAAAGGGAAAAAGTCTTCAATCTTTTCTTCAACATACTGATGGTCATTCATCTAATTTGCAGGTTCCTTCCTTCTTTTTAGGGATTCAGAAAGATGTTCTTTTGCTTCCTTGAGTTGAGCTATGGCCATTTCTAGATCTAGCTTTTCATTTTCAATTACTTTGTTAAGTCTGAATATCTCCGTTGTCCTAGATCTTTAATCAAGCTGTTAAAATTTATCCTAAGAACCACAAAGCTCTGATACCAATTGTTATAAATATTCAAGACTAGCCAAGTTACTGAGAGGGGAGGGGTGAATAGGTAACTTCAAAACTTTATATCAATTTTAGATCTTAATCATATTCCAAATAACATTTAGATCAATAAGCTAATTGAATGCATGAAAAACTAAAAGAATAAAACATTCATAACACTTTGAACACACAGATTTGGTGACCCAGAAACCTTCCAAATAGAAAGTAAAACTGGGGTGGGGATGATACCCACAAAACTTCAATACTACAGTATAAAGTTGGTTGGTTAAGGCTTAAAATGATTAATTCTAATGATATGACCTATTAGGAGCAATAAGGACTAATAGGTCCACCTTTTTAGAGGATTTACAAATATACAATGAAGTATGCACTCGGTTAAGAGAATTAACAAAAGACTGTTAAGTCTACCATGTTAAAGGATTTAGTACTGATTCACCTGTTAGGATGAAATAGTATGTTAGGAATGAATGAAAAATGAGTGCATGAAGAGTTTGTGATGCATTGAGATATTTTTTGGATATGTTCTGTGATCATTCTGTAGTAGTGGAGTGTTGCATTCATGACTGGATTGTCATTGATGTGAACACAGTGATATTTCAGTGAATTGACAGGGAAATAGAGGACTGTTTTGATCATAAATAATTTTATATTGAAGATTGGCTTATGAAAATTTAATGGAAGCTATAACATGATGATATTTATCTTCAATTAATAGTGCAAGTCTTTATCTATTTCAGATTGAGAGATAAAGGTGATTTAGTGAAGTTAAGTGACAGATAGGCAGTTAGAGTACCTAATGGAAGATATTTTTGTAAGTAATTATTCTAATGGAATCAGAATTTTTGAAATTGAATATATTATGTTTAGGATTTATTTGAGCTATGGTTAACAGCACATAAATATTGGAGTTCATATAAATTAGTTACAATCTTTTTGGTGAAGACAGTATATCAGAATAGTGTTCCTGAAGAGCAGTTTTGGAAAATTGACTATATCTTTTTACTGGGATAATATTTTCATTTGTGGAGTTAGATGAAGCATCTAGAAACACTAAGGATACTTTGGTTAAGAGAACATAAAGTTTGGATAAGCTTTGAGAAAGTTATAGCACCTGGAAGCCGACAGTTTTATGTAATTTTTGATGTAACGTGTGAGAACTATTATTTTGTATTTGAGGACTGACTCATTTATAATTATTTGAGTGGGTTATATAAGGAGGATTGTTTTTCATTATTGTATGTATGGATATGAGAAAGGATATATGATGATGAGTGAATCTGATGAGAGAGTTGTGGATCTAGGCATGAAGTGAAGAAAAGGGTCAGTATAGCAGTGTTTGATGATTTGTGAGTGCAGAGATCAGAGTTTGAGGTATTATGATGTTGTGAGTGCATTTTGGGCACAATAAGTTGAAGGTACTTTTCTCCATATTATTTTTATGAATAATCTTAAGGTCTGTTGGATAGTGAGTTCAGAGATCTTGCATTGAAGTTGTTTTGGCAGTGGGTCCATCTATCTTCTTTTTGTTCTTTAGACTCTTAACCGGGTCAGAATCTTTTAACAGGGATTCAAAATCTCCAAATAGGGATTTATATGTACTGAATGTATTTCATAAGACTCCTAATAGGGTCCATCCTCTAACAAGGAACTTTCATATTAGTACATCATTTTGTGGGCATCATTCCCACACAGGGTTTTCCCTTGATTGGGTTTCCTCGAGAACATATCTTGTGTCATTGTGAAAATTGTGTATGGTTGTTTTCATTATTGCATTGGTTATATTGTTAATTAATGACAAAGGAATTAAATTGATTAAGTATCAGATAACTAATTCACCCCCCCTCTCAGTTATCTTGGGGATCTTTTCTTTCTAACAATTGGTATCAGAGTAGCAGGTCCTTGAAGGAAAAGTTTAACAACTTAAGGAGATCTATGGCGAATTTCAGGAAAGAAAGCCCTAAGTTTCATGGAATAAATTTTGATAGTTGGAAGCAGAAGATCAAGGTACATCTCTTGTGTTTAGGACCAGGTTATTGGTTGATTACAAGAAAAGAGAAGGAAGTCATTAGTGAAGAAAGGCTTGAAAGTTGTTCAAATGAGGAAAGAGACATATTTATGTGTAACATACTTGCAAAGGAAGCACTTTTGTCAGCCCTACCAGAAAATGAATATGGTCAGGTAAAAGATCTACCTAAAGCTCATGACATTTGGAAAGCTTTACATAGTACTTTTGAAGGTGATGAACATGCAAAGAAAGCTAGATTAGATAATTGGATTTGTGCATTTGAAGATATAAGAATGTTAGAAGATGAATCAATTAGAAGCTATATGGGAAGAGTATTTGAGATTGTTACTGGAATTAAGTCTTGTGGAGGAACAAAGACAGAGCATGAAGTGATATGGAAGATTTTGAGAATAGTGACACCAGTATTCAAGCAGACAACACAAATGATTGAACAAGTGATACCTTGCACACTGAACTTTTCAAAAGAAACCCTTCTTGGAAGATTGGAAGCATCAGAAATGAGTTTGAAAATGTCAGGAGAATTACCTAGAATGGAGACAGCATTCAGTGCTCTGAGTATCAGACCTACATTGTCAAGCAGTACTAGCATGAATGGAGATTATCCAAGCAGCAACAGAATCAGATCTGAAGAAGACAAGAAGATTGAAGAAGGTATTGCACTACTCATGAAAAGAGAACCGGAAGGTAAGAAAATATTTAAATGTTGGACTTGTCAAGAATATGGTCATTATGCATCTAAATGTCCTAAGAGAGTAAAGAAATATAGAAACAAATTTAGAAGACCTGATAAATGTTACTATGTTAATGATGAAGAAATTGAAGTAGGAATTGAAAGACATTTAAGTGACAGTGATAATGATAGTGATGACATAGGATTTGTGGCTATAAAGGAAGAAACTATTGAATCAAAAGTTGTAGAAGAAAAAGCCCTAGTTTCACAAGTAGAAAATAGATCAAATTGGATTATAGACAGTGGATGTTCACATCACATGACAGGTGACAAAGGAAAATTCATAAAATATAGCAATTATGATGGAGGAGTAGTCAGAGTTGGTAATAATGCACCTTGCTTAATCAAAGGTATAGGATCTATTACTCTTGATGGAAAGACTAACACTGATGATGTTTTCTTTGTTCTTGGATTAAAGCACAATTTGTTGAGTGTTGGACAACTAGTTGATAAAGGTTATCAAGTTTCTTTTACTGAAAGCTCTTGTGTGATTAAAGATAAGGATGGAAATCTGATTGGAAAGGATCTAGAACCAGAGGTAATGTATTTCAGTTGAATCCTACTAAAATAACATGTTTGATGACTAAAATTGATGATAGTTGGTTATGGCATAGAAGGTTTTTTCATATAAATTTTGATAACATTGTGAAGGTGAGTACTACATTTGCAGTGAGAGATTTACCAAAGATTATGAAGCCTACTAACATGATTTGCAAAGAATGTGTGATGGAAAAATAGAAAAGAAGTTCATTTCCAAGAAAGAAGTTTGCATCTATTGAGAAGTTGGAGATCATTCATATAGATTTGAGTGGACCTACAAGAACTAGAGGATTTCATGGTGAAAGGTATATTATGATTTTTGTTGATGACTTTACAAGAATGATGTGGGTTGCATTTTTGAAAGAAAAGTATGAGGCATTTGATAAGTTTAAGATTGTTAAGAATAAACTTGAGACTAAATCAGGAATGAGAATTAAATGTTTGAGATTAGATAGAGGAGGTGAATTTACATCTAAAGAATTTGATAATTTTTGTGAGATGAATGGCATTAAGAGACAGTTTTCAGCACCTAGAACACCTGAACAAAATGGAATTGCAGAAAGAAGGAACGGATCAGTAACTGAAGCAGCAAGAGCAATGTTGTTTGAAAGTAATTTGGCCAAGATATTTTGGAGAGAAGTAGTGAATACAGCAGTTTACGCAATGAACAGAGTGCAGATCAGATCAGGGATAGAAAAGACAAAACACATAGAGATCAAGTATCATGTTGTGAGAGAGAAAGTTGAGAAGAAAAAAATCAGACTTGAGTACATCAGTAGCCATGAGTAGATAGCAGACATATTTACTAAACCATTGTGGAAGGATACTTTTGAGTATTTGAGAGGTATGCTTGGGGTCATTCCCTAACCTTCTATTGAGTAGAAGATGCAGAGAATTACATCCGTCCAGTGGTTTATGTATCTATCTTTTCTAGACCGGATGATGGTACTTCCTAAATGGGGGAGTATTTGTGTTTGAGCTGAGTCATTGAGGACTCTAGTGCATGTATTTTTCAAAATAGTGTCTATTGACATTGAGCTATTGTTTGACATTGTCATTGATGTCAATGGGGGAGAGATTCATGAAAAACATCATAGTAATGTAGCATATGTTATGGGGGAGAGATTCATATTGTTTGATGTCTTTGAGGGAAATTAAGCATTGTATATGTGAAAGATTAATAGGAAAATGAAGCAAGATTTGAGAAATTCAATTTATTAATCTTTGTTGGATTTTTGGAACATTGGATGTTTTTCATCTGTGTTGCCATCAATGCCAATGGGGGAGATTGTTAGGAATGAATGCAAAATGAGTGCATGAAGATTTTTTGATGCATTGAGATATTGTTTGGATATTTTTTGTGATCATTCTATAGCAGTGGAGTGTTGCATTCATGACTGGATTGTCATTGATGTCAACACAGTGATATTTCAGTGAATTGACAGGGAAACAGAGGACTGTTTTGATCATAAATAATTTTATATTGAAGATTGGCTTATGTGGAGTTAATGGAAGCTATAAAATGATGATATTTATCTTCATTTAACAGCACAAGTCTTTATCTATTTTGGATTGAGAGATAAAGGTGATTTAGTGAAGTTCAGTGACAGACAGGTAGTCAGAGTACCTGATGGAAGATATTTTTGTAAGTAATTATTTTGATGGAATCAAACTTTACAGAATTGAATTATTATCTTTAGGATGTATTTGAGCTATTTTTAATAGCACATAAATATTGGAGTTCATATGAATTAGTTACAATCTTTTTGGTGAAGACAGTATATCAGAATAGTGTTCCTGAAGAGCAGTTTTGGAAAATTGACTATATCTTTTTACTAAGATGATATTTTCATTTGTGGAGTTAGATGAAGCATCTAGACACCTTGAGGATACTTTAGTTAAGAGCTCATAAATTTTGGATAAGCTTTGAGAAAGTTATAGCACCTGGAAGCTGACAGTTTTATGTAATTTTTGATGTAACATGTGAGAACTATTATTTTGTATTTGAGGACCAACTCATTTATAATTATTTGAGTGGGGTATATAAGGAGGATTGTTTTTCATTATTGTATGTATGGATATGAGAAATGATATATGATGATGATTCAATCTGATGAGAGAGTTGCGGATCTAGGCATGAAGTGAAGAAAAGGGTTAGTATAGCAGTGTTTGATGATTTGTGAGTGCAGAGATCAGAGTTTGTGGTATTATGATGTTGTGAGTGCATTTTGGGCACAATAAGTTGAAGGTACTTTTATCCATATTATTTTTATGAATAATCTTAAGGTCTGTTGGATAGTGAGTTCAGAGATCTTGCATTGAAGCTGTTTGGGCAGTGGGTCCATCTATCTTCTTTTTGTTCTTTAGACTCTTAACTGGGTCAGAATCTTTTAACAGGGATTCAAAATCTCCTAACAGGGATTTATATGTACTGAATGTATTTCATAAGACTCCTAATAGGGTCCATCCTCTAACAAGGAACTTTCATATTAGTACATCATTTTGTGGGCATCATTCCCACACGGGGTTTTCCCTTGATTGGGTTTCCTCGAGAACATATCTTGTGTCATTGTGAAAATTGTGTATGGTTGTTTTCATTATTGCATTGGTTATATTGTTAATTACTAAAAAAGGAATTAAATTGATTAAGTATCAGATAACTGATTCACCCCCCCCTCTTAGTTATCTTGGGGATCTTTTCTTTCTAACACAGTAGATCTCTTACTTGCAATTGTACTTACTGATTGAGATTATTTGATGTACTAATCACCTTCTATGATAGATATGTCTCTACTGCTCCTTATACTACTGTAGCCCTTTTTTATTCACTTATCTCTGCCTTTCTTGCATCTTTTCATATGCACATATTCTTTTCATTACACACTTCTCATTTTTTCACTTACACACCTTGGATATGATACAAAACATTATTTATATATCAATCCAAAACAATTACAAAATAATTACAAAGTCAGCTCTTAAACAAGCTAACATAAATATTACTGAGTCAGCCCAAATATAGTTACTCAATTACTGCAAACTAACTCGATGACTTTCTGATACTTGGCATCCAATGCGTTACTCAGCATCGTCATGCTCTCGGTAGAAGTGGAGGCTCAGTCCATACTAACCACTCGGTTGTAGTTTTGAACTCGGTATATACTGGAGACTTGGTAGATATAGTGTCACTCGGTAGAAACTAAATTCCCTATTTACCGTTTTGGCACTCGGTAAACACTTCTCATCTCATTACTCAATAATGATAACTTGGTAAGTACTGTGAAGCTCAGTCTGCTCGATAAACACTATTTTGCTAGATGAGCTTGGTAAACACATAGAGTCTGAATAAGTGTTGTCACTAATGACAAACATAACTTAATACCAACAGGGATATGCATAGGAGGAAGGAATAGATTATGGTGAGACATTTTCCCCTATTTCTAGATTAGGAGTCAGAATGTTACTTCCATATGCTACACACAAAAAGTTCAAAGTTTACCAAATGGATGTCAAATCAGATTTTTTGAATGGGATACTTGAAGAAGAGGTATACATAGAACAAACTAAAGGGTTCCTTGATCTAGAAAATAAAGATATGGTATGTAGATTATATAAAGCTTTATATGGTCTGATGAAAGCACCAACATCCTGGTATGAGACACTGCATAACTATTTACTGAGTATTGGATTTGTTAGAATAAGTGAGAATAGTAATCTGTACATGAAAGGAAATTTTGATGATACTATCTTGATTGTTGAGATATTTGTGGATGACATAATATTTGGAGGATAAGATCAAATCTATAAGTCATTTGCTGATGAAATGAAAAGTGAATTTGGAATGTCTATGTTTGGAGAGATTAAGTTCTTTGTAGGCTTACAAGTGATTCAGCAGAATGATGGTATATTTATCATACAATCTAAATATATAAAGGAAGTATTGAAGACATTTGGCATGGAAGATGCTAAACTTTCTGGAACATTGATGGCTACTAGATGTAGACTGACTAAAGAAGATGGAACTACTGAGGTAAATCAGACTCTGTACCGATCCATGATTGGTAAGTTAACATATGTAGTTCATAGTAGACCTGATATAGCACATGTTGTTGGAATAGTTGCTAGATTTTCTACAAACCCTAGAGAGTCATGCATGGTTGCTACAAAGAGAATCTTAAGACACCTAAAGAAAACTGAAGATTATGGACTGTGGTATCCTAAGAAAGGCAAGTTTGAATTGAAGGTATACACTGATCCTGATTGGGCTGGAAATGTGGATGATAGAAAGAGTACCACCAGAGGAGCATTCTTCTTTGGTGAAAGACTTGTTACATGGACAAGTAAGACACAAGCTTGCATTTCTCAATCTATAGCTGAAGAAGAGTATGTTGCTGCTACTACTAACTGCTCAAATATTGCATATATCGAGAAAGTGTTAGAAGGAATAAATGAGGTAATCACTAAGCTGGTGATTATATATTGTGATAACACTAGTGCTATTAATATTTCATAGAATCTAGTGATGCACTCTAAAACAAAGCATATATCAATTAAGTATCACTACTAAATGGAACAAGTGCAGGAGAAGCAAATTAAGCTAGAATTTGTTACATCAAAAGATCAACTTGGTGACATATTTACAAAGCCTCTACCAAAGGATACATATGAATACTTGAGGACTAGACTTGGGGTCCGTCCCCTATCTACCGGTCACTAAGGTGATCTGGAGGTTGCATCAGCCTAATCTTATCAGAAGATCATACATGTTGATGTAGCAGAGTTCACACTTTGGATTTCTATCTAAGGTTTTGAAAGGTTTAAGTACTAGAATAGATTTTCATAACAGTATACCGAGATACAGAGAATACACTCAACAATAGAGAGTTACATGGCTGCTATAGAGTCGTATGTTTGTATTGTTCTTTGGCATTGTTGTCAAAGGGAGAGAGATCAATATGAAGAATATGGAGCCAAAGACAAAGGGAGATAGATACAGAAAAGGGAGCTGAAAAGATCATATTTGCAGAACTTATATTGCACTTGCAAATTCTTTTATGTAACATAGTGATTAAACATATTAAGCTAGGGAGAGCTTGTACCGTTACAACATTTGTTGTCAGAGTTGTAGAATACATGTTTCATATGTGTATGGAATATTTCATATTGCTTGTGTTGCCATCAATGCCAAAGGGAGAGATTGATGAACTAAAACTGATTTGAACACATTGTATAACTTGAAGATCTATGATTTAAGATCACTAAGTTTCTGATTAGATATGAAGATGATTAAATTAGTAATATGTTGTCATTGATGTCAACTAGTTTTGACAGTACTTATCTTGTAAGTTATTATACCCAAGCATCTATAGAAGAAGAAGAAAAGAGATGAAGAATAGAATATATCTACATGAGGAAGATGGATATGACAGATAAGGATAAGGAACACATTGTGTAACTTATGGATGAGTCTATGACCTTATATTATTGACTTGATTATGTTGCATTTATCTATGATAAAGGATAGAGAAAAATGCACAAGGTAGTGTTTTTAGTTAAAGAATGATTTCAGTATACTCCGACATAGTGTAGTGTATACCAATCATAGTATAAACTGAGCTTGTCTTCACCCACACATTTCTTTGTTAACCGAGTAGGAGAAAAGAACTAAATGACTAGTTTAGCCGATGGAAGTTGATGAGTTGAAAAGTACCTCAAAATCAGAGATGAGGATAATGTTTATGATGAAGATTGATGGCTAACATAATTTGAAGAAGATCTAATGGATTGAAACAAAATGTGTTACTGACACATCAACCAAGGAAGGTTTAAGTGGAAAAATCAACAAAGGAGATTAAGCGAAAAAATATGATGGATGGAATTAAAATGGTTTACTCATCTATTTAAAGAGACTAGGATTTCACAATGAAATCATGTCAAAAGAAGGAGACTATAGAAGATATCATGTGAACAAGCTTCATGCATGCCTGATCAGACTGGTTAAGGAGAACCAAACTGCAGAGATTACTGAACGTCAGAAAGCTATTATTGGGTGACAGTAAGTTACTGAATATTGATTGAAATAGAATTGAAATATTGATCAGTGGATTTGTATGAGCTTAACATAGATTTGATAATTAGTAATTGAAGTTGTGTTGTAATCAGATCAACTGCTGTTACATTTTAACCATTGTAAATAGAGAAATCTCTTAACAAAGTGGACTAGAAAGTCTTGTAATGTCATTCATAAAGTGTACATTTGTTATCCTATCAACCCCATAGTGAATGTTGGTTGGACAATAATGGTTGGTCTAAAATCCTCTAACAAGGTCACACCTCATAGTGTGTTTGTAACCTTTCAATAGGGTTGGGTCTTCACCAACCTCACTTCAAAAGAGTGAACAATTTTTGGGATGACGGTCCCAGGTGGTTTTTTCGTTCACAGGGTTTCCACATTAAATCTCTTGTATTATGTGTTGATTGTGATGATTTTTTGTTATCATACTTTACATGTTGCATATTGGATTTGATCAATAATCATTATATGTTATTAACTGGTAATCAGTAAAAGCACAAACATAATACTATTTTAGTTTACTGAGCTGCATAAGTTTTAGTAAATTGTTTTTGGATATACATTTTGTGATTAGGACTGTGGATAACTGATTCACCCCCCTCTCATTTATTCTAACAATAAACTAGGTTTAATCTATTATTCTAAGCTAACATGTGTTAGAAAGCTTGAAAAATAATGAAATCTAACAATTATGCTAAAAGATTAAGATGATCTAGATGCAAACTGCCATGATAACAATGCATAAATGATATGAAATAAGAAAATTGATTTTTTCTTGGAAGAGAGACTATTTATAGGATTTTACTAAGGGATTGGGTTAGGAAGAGGAGTTAGTGTTTGGGGTAGAGCTTGGGGTAGAGTCTGAGGTATGGTTTGGGGTAAGGTTAGACTAACCTTGGTCAAGGTTGCTCACACATGTATGAGGAAAACTAGGGAAGTGTGGCTAGGGGACCAAGAGGAAAGAGGAGACATGGGCTTAATTAAGAGGCTGTAAGAGAATTAATAAGGATGTAAGGCTCATTTAAGAGGGGTTTTGACCCAAAGTCAAAGGAGACTTGGATTAGCCTAAGAAGGCTAGGAAACACCATCTAGATAAGTTTAGGAAATATTTTTGGAAGATTAGGAAAGTCTAGGAAAGTCTAGAAGATTCTAGGGTTTGAGGGCTTTAAATAAATCTATAATTTATTTAGGGATTGACATCATTTATTAAATATTGATTTAATAAAGAGAGGAAATCACTTAAAATTGATTTAAATGCTTTGGAAAGGGATTCTTTAATTAAAATAGGAGAAGGGATAAATGACATAAAAATAATTAATTAATTAATAAATGATGATGTCATTAGAGGTTTTGGAAAAAATAAAAATATATTTTTTACCAATGGATTTTTAGGTGTCTACACATCCCATTTACTATCCTTCTATTCCCTTTTTCACACACACATAAATATTTCTTATTCTTCCATTCCCTTTCTTAGACACAAATATTTATCCACCATCTACCTTATCCACCAAATCACATTTCCATCACCTTAGTAGAATCACTGATCATACCTTTTAGCAGCCTTGGTCTGGCATATAATACATTTTCAAGGAGTATCTAAAGAGAAAGAGACTTGGGTCTCTCCAAAAATTTAAAAAAATACAAAAAAAAAATTAAAAAGAGAAAAAGTGCCTTGGTGAAAACTTGGTAAACAAGTGCCTTCATAGAAAAAAAAATGAAAGAAAAAATATAGAGAAATAAATCCATCCTATGGTGAAAACCACTTCTTGTGGTTCCTTGGACAAGTTCCATGATGAAAACCTAACAAACATGCATCATACATAATTCCTTCCTCTTGCACTCTACACTTGGGGCAAGTTCCATCCATGCTATCCTCCATCTTCCTACCATTTATCTCCCTTGCATCCATATTCCCTCTTTCACTTTTGATCTTGACAAGGTTGAACATATCCATGAGCATCAAGTATTTTGACATATGTTATCCTTTATATTAGCCTATTCACATGTTCCATCCATGCTACACTATTACAATCTGGCTTATTCCAAATACACCTTTGTTATCCTTAAAAATAATTTCCATAATCTAAAACCATCCACTCATAGCCTCCATCACCCCTTTATCTGTTGTGTGATCATATCCATTCCCTATCTGAATTAACCCTTTGGTTTTGATCAAAATGAAAAACATTAAATGTGAAATAGATTCTCCAAAACATTTTGACATGTCCACTCTTTTAGACCACATTATTGCATGACACTGGGACCTTATCTTATATGCTATCCAACACCACATCATTTTCCTACATTGTGATAGTCTTTTTCCATAGCTTGGGTAATCTTGAGGATATGCTCCTATGGGTCACATTCACTCTCTTTATCCATCATGGCCTTTTCATTTATGATCCATCATCTTGAAAATCCTTTGTTATGTCCTACACCTTTCTACACATTAGGGGCAAACCAATGTGATCTTTTTTGAGGGATGATAATCTCTAAAATCAAAAATAAAAAAATAAAATATCATTTAAGAATTAAAAAAATCTTCTTTTTTTTTAAAAGTAAGAATCTTTTAAAAATCCAACAATCCAAAAATCTTAAATAAAATTTCAAAAGTTGCATGGTCCTTTGCAACATCTTTGCCAATTAAAATTGTGGGCGCTAATCCAAACTTAATGACCTTAGAAAAGAAGACACCAATTGGCACAAATCATTGCATTAAACTAAAAATGTGACTATGGAACCTTTGATCCATATCATTTTTCATGTTCTCACATTTGGTCCTTGAGCTCAAATTACCTTATCTTTATTAGGATTAAAAATAAAGAAAAATATCAAAATAGATAATTTTGTGCTCTAAATATGGATCTAGAAGCAATGGAAAAATTTTCAAAGTGTTAAATTTTTTTGGGGAATCATGTCTTTTAGAAAATCAATGATGGTTTTGACTAGATGAGCAATGATGAAGGCATGATATTTTCTTGTATTCTTCTTGAGTTCTTGTCAGGTTGATTCATAGTATTATGCAAGTTCATCTAGTGACACAATCATTGAAGAATCATTGAGGACATTTTCATATGAAAGGGACCAATTCTTTGTCTATGTACTTGCAACATTAAAATCAAAGGATCGATATTAAAATCATCATGGTTAAAAATATAACCGGTAAAGGTTGTACCTATGGATGATGTGAACCTTACCTATCAAAAGCATGTTGAGACATTCAATCATTAGTCCTAACCTATCATACAAGAAATATATTAAAAACTATTCACAAACACCAAATTAGATTGAGCAAAAATGGGAGCACCTGGGCCCTATTTGATTTTCTTATTTTATGAGGACATGGATGTGATCTCCAAGAACAATATATGTATACCCAATGTAGATGAGGGTGATTAGGATCGATTGCAAGCCTCAGAAGTCCCCAAAATGACACAAAAGCTAGCATAGGAGGCTAGTTTTGCCCTTAGGACCCATAGGAAGCAACTAAATGCAAAGTGTAGACTTAAGCTATGATGAGATGCAAAAAGCTTTTAAGTTCATTACTTTAAGCATGAAATGTGATTATAACTAAAATGAAGTAATAAAAACTAAAGGAAACTAAGGTTTATTATCCATCTAAGCTAAATTAAGTGAGTTTAGAAAGCTGAAAGGCATGAAAGAAATTATTCTAACATGGTAGATGTTATAAGAATTGAAACTAATTTAACACGATAACAATGCATAAATGACTTAGAATTTTTTGGACTTATTTTCTCATGGAAGCCCTCCTATTTATAGGATTTAGGCCAAGGCTTGTTAGGAATGAATGCTTAATATGTCCTATGGGGGAGTATTTAGAGTCATTTTGTAGTATTTGTATGTTGTATTCATGACTATGATTTTCATTAATGTCAACATATTGATTTGTTGGAGATTAGCAGAGATACAGACAGTATTTGCATTAGCACACATGGAGAATTTAAGATCAATCTATGCAAATTTGTGGACTTATTCTATATTGTGTCCTGAGATTGTGGTTAAGAGAAAGTACAAAAATTGAATCATTCATGATAGTTATGTGTAATTTAGTGGAAACAATATTTTGCCAATGTTCCTGATTAGAGGCTTGTGATAAATATGGACATGTGAAGTTGTAAAGATAATGAAGAAATTTTGGTGGTGACTTGGATGAGACAATATAGTTGGAGGTCCTACGTGTGAAGATTTATTTTGTTTGGAACTTGACAATTTTATGTCATTATGGAATATTATGTAACGTGTAATGATTTATATTTTGCAATTTGTTAAGCCTAGTTAGTCGACTCTATTGTAAATTATTTGAGTGCAATATAAAGGAAGGATTATTTTCCTTGATTATAATAAGTATGTTGAATATAGTTGATGTTGATATTGTAAGAGGATATGTGAATTGAGAAGATATGGTATTGAGACCTGCTAAAGAAGTTGTGGTTTTGGCATAGATAGAGGAGTGAAGATAAGTTGCTGGATCACTAATTATTGGTATTATTCTTCTCAGATAATACAAAGATTAGTTCGATAATGAGTTCAATGATCTTTCCCTTGAAGTTTTTTGTGTTGGAAACTGCAATTGAAGCAATTGTTGTATTGTCATTGATGTCAAACCTTAACTGGTAAGACTATTTCTATCTAAGAAAGTACTATATCTATTTGATTGTTGAGAAGGATTAGGGAAAGGTTGATAACAATAGCACCTACAGAAAGGTTGAGTTATCTTGATACTTCAATGAATACTTGATTATGTGGCACAATGATAAGATAATGTATTTCTTATCTAAGTAAGAAGGAAGACTAAACAAGTAGGCTTAATCAAGAAAAAGTAAAGAAATCTAGTTTAAGCCAAGTGATGTTAGTGTTGACAGAGCTGGTATATGCCAAGTAAATTTAGTGTTGACCAAACATCAATTAATTACCGAGGAAACAATTTTAATGGTGACCGAGCTACCTAGTGAAGACCGAGGAGTTGAACATATTGTTGACCGACCATAAGCAATTTAAATTTCAAGAAGAATTCAAATTCCTAGCATACATAGTTGAATTTTTGGTTTATGTAAATCATGTTGAATTTATTTATTGATTGTATGGAAGTATTTAATGCACTGTAAAAAGATTTCTTATAAATCCATAAAGATATTTGATATATTTCTAGAAGGATAGATGAAGAACATAAAGTTAGAAGGATTTGATGAATCTGACGTAACCCTAGGATCTATGGAGGAGATTAAGCTAGAAAAGTTGGTTTGACCTAATTGAGGAAGTATTAAGGAAACCTAAGCATGAAGTTGAAAGAGAGGATGTTGGAGTTGTTGTTGATGTTATTGACTATATAAGCAGAAAAGACTGAAGGAGAAGTGTTGTGATTGCTTGAAGGGATTTCCAAGCATATCAGTGATGGAGATGGAAATGGATCACAGTCAGTAAGCCATCATATGTGTACAAAATTGGATTTAATATTTCCAAAGTGAGTTGTATGTTTTTAGATCAATACTATAGTTACTTTCTAGCCACTGTATCTGTCAAAATCCTTTTAACCGAGGTTGACCTAACAGTCATTTGTATAAATCCTTTGAACAAGGTTGCATTCTAATGGAATGTATGTAAGTCCTATAACAAGGTGCACTTTTAACAGAGTGGTTGAAATCCTTTAACTGGGTCACACCTGAAAGTGTGTTTGTAACCTTTGACAGGGTTGGCTTGTAGTACCCACCCATAAATTTCTTTTACTTTGCTTTAGGTCACTTTTTAGGTGATCAATTATTGTTTCATTAATGATGATTATGGATTATTATTATATGTTTATCAAGTGTATGTGTAGATTAGATGATGATGTTTCATGATGTTAAATTACATGTTTTATGTTGATTATGATGTACTTATCCCATACTTGCATGTGTATGGTTGTCATGTGTTTGTGTCTGTTTGACATGTCTGTGTGGTAGAGGATGGAGGCATAGTTACTCGCATAGTCGAGATCCACATGTTCGACCATACCCTATCATTGTTTGTTATATATTGCATGTACATGCTTTGTCTTCTGATGATAGATTTATAGGTACAGGGCATCGTATTCCCTGAATTGGTAGGAGTGAGCGTGCCCACAAATATTCATCTCAATGGTAAAGAGGGGAGATAATACACAGACCCAAAACCCTAACCTAAGCCTAATTGTCCTAGGATTGGACAAGTGTCAGTCTTACTACCCTACCTGAATTCACCTTGTTGGCATGAATTCGTGGATCCTATTCTTGAGTTTGTGCATGGTTTCAGTTTGCTTGGTTTATTGTGTTTGATTTTATTGTGCATGATTCAATTGATTTATGATTATGTAGGTGATTTTAAATGATTATCAATGTTAGGATTATAGTTTAAATTAATGATTTAATTATGTCCCTATGGTTAATTTGGAAAAATTATCTAAGGTCAATTATTTGATTTATTGGAATTAATTGATTATTTAATTGAATTGGGATTAATTATGTTTGAGTGTATAATTAAATAATTGAATATTTAAATGCATACTTTAGGATGTATTAAATATTTAATTTATTTAATATGGGTTTAATTATTGACATGTGCTTAGTTGGATAATGTTTAGAATTATGCTTACATATTTTATTAAATGATTAAATAATTAATTGCATGAATTTATGATGCATTAAGTATTTAATTTATTTAATAAATGAATTTAAATTATAACATGTGCAAATTGGAAAAAGGAATTTGTTTTCAAAAAGATAACTAGCTTTCAAAAGTCAAGTTGTTGTGCATTTAAAAGATATTTTTTAATTAATTAATTGTATTTATTTTCAATTTTGGAATTAGAGTTGGATCAGGAGTTGTTTTATGAGTCATTTTCTGATTTGGAGTTGTACTCTGAGTTAGCTTTTGAGATGTCTTTTGGGATTGCATGAATTTGGGAATTGAATTCCTATTAGGACATTATTGCATTCATTTTTCAGAGAGACAGGTTTTGGAGAGGATTTTTAGGAGAGCTTGTGTGCTTGGTATTTTGGGAGATTTGTTGATTGTTATGGCTACTTGTTGATTTGAGTTTCTTTGTGCATCTGGATCGGGCACCTGTTAGCAACATAGCTTTCAGATCTACAGGTTGGGTTTGATTTTGGAGAGAATTATGTTCTCATATCTACAAGGGTTTCCATTTTCATTTTGTTTCTGGCATTGGATCTGAGGTAGGCTTTGGATTTTTTTGTCAGATCTGTTTCCATATCTGTTTATCTTTCTGTGTTTTAATAATTTCCTAGGTTTTCTATTTGGTAGATCTTTGTTTATATTAGATCTGGGTATTCAGAAACCCTAGTATAGTTGATTTTTATATTTTATTGCAATTTGGCATTGTACCATTATGCTGGCCAAATTTTGTTAATAGGTTGTTCATGGTTATCCTAGAAAATGATAAATTAAATTTTGTTCTATAAGTTTTACTATAGTATTGGAAGGAAAAATGATTCCATTGAGAAAGAAAATTAAATTGTACAAAAACCCAATTTGGGTATAAAACTCAACTCTGGTAAAAAGGAGCATGCTAGAAAATAATTACAGTCAACAAAATTTATTGACTAGTCTAGAAATGAAGACAAAAAAAAGGCATGTGATTGTATTAAAATGCATATATATATATATATACCTTCTTTATGCTATATATATATATATATATATATATATATATATAATAGCATTGCATATGAAATAAAATAACACACACACACACATATATATTAACATATATAAAAATATATATGTGGGATTGGTAGGTTAAAAAGTTTTTTTTTTTAAATTTAATAATGCATTGGGGGCGGGGGCCACCAAACCCCCCAACCTCCACCGCTCGGTACCACCTGTCGGTGAAGTACCTACGATAGCAAGTACTATCGACAGTAGTACCTCTGCTATAAGCAGGGGGACTACCATAGGTAGTCCTATGCAGGGTAAATGAAGGCGCTTGGAGCTCATGGAGGATTGGGGTGTGGGGCCTGTAGGGTCCCCCCCAAGTTTAAACATTTGGTTTTTATGTTTTAAAATTGTTTATTGATTTCCTTTATTACTAATACAATTTTGTTTTAGATTAATTTAGTTTATGTTAATTTGTATTTGTTTATTAATTTAATTAATAAATTTAATAAATTTCTTTTATTTGTAAGTTAATTAATTTAATTAATAGATTTAATTAATTTCTTTTATTTGTGAGTTAATTAATTTAGTTATAAATTTGATTGAATTGCTTGTCATAAATGACTAAGATATGTTAGTTAAGTATTTTGGTTTTAAATTTATTTAAATAATATTTTCTCAACTATATTAAATGATTTTAATTATATATTAAGACATTAGTAGCTAATATTTAATCAAAATATTTTCATTTATAATATTTGTCATTTGGAAAATTATATTTGGTGAATGAAATTCATGTCTTTTATTAGAAACAATTGCTAATTCGGTGCTTATGTTTGAACCAAAATTGGGCATTTTTATTATACTAAATTCTTAGAATGTTAATAAGGAATATTATTTTGTTTATGATTAATTGTTATGGTTATGTTAAGTTTCCTTGGCTTTCTTATGTGATTCTATTTTGAACTCAGCAATTTTCATATAAGACTTTAAATTCTTTTTGTTCGTTTTCAGTTCTTAAGGATGTGACATTTGTATACTTCGTTCCTGAACTATTTCCTTATGCATATGTGGTTTCGGGCACTAGATGGCTTAGGGGAGACAATGGCAGGGATATTTGTCAGTTGGATTTGTTTTTAACATTATGTATGATGTGGGTGTTTGTTCTGATTATCATCTATGTTTCAACCTTATGGGCTCTTGTTGGTTATAATCTGTTTATGGTACCTTCATAATCATTTTGGTTTCTATGTGTGAACATATATCTAGGATTATCTGGCTGTATACCTATTGGATGTTTGTGAGATTATGAGCCTAGGGGAGGTTGAGTAGGTGCATCTTAGGGGAGTGGCTTACAATAGGGGTTGTGACATGAAGTGGTCAGTTTCTGGGTAACCTATTGTAGGTTATGTAATTAAGTGATAACTTAGTAATTAAAACTTTTTAGATCATTTAAGAAGATAAGTTAGAGTATGGTTATGATTAGAATTCCTCATACCTATGAGAGAGTATTCTAATCCCATATGGATCATATTGAGAGTCCAGGGCCCAAAGTGGTCAATTCTAGGATAACTCAATGCTTGAGAGCCTGGGGTCCTTTGTGACCAATCCAGGGTACTCAAGTAATTAGACATGTGATGACACTCCCATTGCATGTAGCCTAAGTTATCTCCTGAGTTTTCTGTTTATGCCTTTGGATTCGTGTGTATCACCTTTCACTTTATTTTTATGTACCTTGAGTAGAGAGCTTTCAGGATTCCTTTCTTAGTGGTTTATCCTTGTTTGGTTTTGGTCATCCGATTAGGGTTTGTGGTTATCTCCTTAGCATAGTGGGGTAGGCCTTTGTGGTTCTACACGGACGGGGTGGTAGTGATTCTTTACCATTTGAGATTTGATGTCTTGGTGCCAGTGTTGTTGATACTTCTAGTGTTGGATGCCTTTATGGTTCTTCATTTATTCTTCATTATTGGTTTCTTATCATACCTTCATTATTGTTATCCTATATTAGAGTATCACATGTGATACCTAATATGGACTTGTACTTTTCTAGTTAGATTTATTATTACATACCCTACGGCATGTGCAGTGAATGTCAGTTATTAGATATCATGGATGTACATGAGGATTGTATGTTTTGATGTGAGTTGTAATTGTATCATTTATGATATGGAATCTTTTGTTATCTTTCTTTAGTTGTATTTTTTTCTTAAGTAATTCTACATCAAGGGACCCTCGAGATTTGTAATCTGTGTTGGATGTTGTTTCAATGTGAAGAAATGGTAATTTCTTCAGCACTATTGTTTATCTTGTATATTAGCTTTAGCAAAAAAGAAAAATCACCAAACTTAGTAGCATGTTATAGGTTGATCTCTCTTGGGTTCCCTAGCAGGGCGTTACATGGCTTTTCATTGATTTCACTTCAAAAGAGTGAAAATATCAGTAACATGTTACAAAGTGGTTTTTGCCAAATTCGGTTTCCACTATAAATCCTAGTGTTAATGCTTGTGTGAATGTTTTGGTTTGATCATTTTTGTATTTTGCACGTTAACTACTATTGGATAGTGGACTGCACTATTATATGTTTATGTTATGTATTCAGTAATGATCGAGTAGCTGTTGGTTGTTAGATCTGATTTGTTGAAGTGTTTTGAAAGTTAATTTATACATCTAGACATGAGAACAACTGATTCACCCCCCCTCTCTTTTTTTCTAAATTATATTAATAATTCATATTAGAGTTATTGGTTCTTATAGAGAACAAGTTTAAAGGAACTTGAAGTAAATGATCAGGATGTATAAGAAGGAGGTACCAAAGCTAAATAAGGAGAAATTCCCTACATGGTAGAGTTTGATGAAGTTGCATCTAGCTGGAATTGGTGATTCAATAAAGTATTATGTTGAGCTTGACTATGTTACACCTATTGTACCTCTAACTACCGAGGATATGAGAGCTAAACAAGAGCATAATCAAGAAATGTTGGAGATTGCATCTACCCTAAGCTATCTTGAATTTGAAGACATGAAAGACTAGACAAATACAAAGCAAATGTGGGACACTCTTGCAAACATCTTTGGTGGTGACATAAATTTATTATGGGCAAAAGATGAAATCCTAAGAGGTAAATTTGATGAAATTAAAATGCAAGAAGGTGAGAATATTGCTCAATATTATGGTAGGATAAAAGAAGTTGTAAATGTTATTAGAGGAGATGATGGAACTATTGATGATGAGACTGTCATTGGAAAAGTATTGAGAACTTTGTGTCCTATTTATGCCATCAAAATTTCAGCAATTCAAGAATCTAGATGTAACCTTGGCAATTCTCTTACTTTGGAAAGTCTTATTATTAGGCTTACTACTTTTGAGCTTTCTAACTATGATAACTTCACTGTTACTAATGTTGAATTTGCATTTAAGTCACAAATGGTTCTGAGTAAGTCAAAGAAGGAAAAAGAAAGATGCATCAGTGAGAGTGAAAGTGAAAGTAACACATCTGATGAAGAACTTGAGGATCTTGAAGCTCTTATGGCTAGAAGATTGAAAAGGAGATAAGGAAAGTATAAAGGTAAACTACCTATCATATGTTTCTCATATAATAAAGTTTCTCATATAGCTACAATATTTCCTGAAAAGGATGACAAGGAGGAATAAAGAGATAGAAAGCATAAAGATAAAATAGAAGATAGAAGTTACTGAAGGTACACGGACTACAAAGGAAAAGGTAAGAAATCCTGTTATATTGCTAAAGAAGAGACTGACACTGATAGTGATGATTTTGAAATTGAGGTAGTCTATGTTTCTATGAAAGATGAGTTTGATGAGGATGAGAAAACTGCATTGATATCCTATGTGAACAAAATTGATAAGTGGATTATTAACAGTGGTTGTTCACACCACATGACTAGTGATAAAAGTAAGTTTGATACCTTAGATATTTATAAAGGGAAAAGTGTTAAATTTGGTAATGATGCACCATGTCCTATTGGAGGTATAGGATTGATTAAGCTGACTAATAAGATCACTTGTGAAAATGCTTATTGGGTTGAAGGTCTTAACTATAATTTGTTGAGTGTTGCACAACTTAATAGAACTGGTTACCGAGTGGAATTTTATAATAGGAAGGCCAAAATATTTGATGCCACTGGTGAACTAATTGGAAGTGGAGAACATAGAAGACATAATTTTTTCTATCTAGACCTATCTGAAGAGACATGTATGATTGCACAACTTGATGATATACGGTTATGGCATAAGTGGCTATGTCATGTTAACTTTGATAATTTGGTAGAAATTAGTAAAAGGAAGAAAGTGAGAGGACTGTTGAGATTGAAGAAACCTAAGAATGTAATGTGCAAACAATGTTAGTTGGGTAAGATGACAAAGTCTAGTTTCAAGAGAAAGACCTTTATTTCTGAGAATACTTTAGATTTGGTTCATACTGACCTTTGTGGACCTATGGGTGTACAAAGCTATTGCGGTGCTAGATATTTCATTCTATTTGTTGATGATTATACTAGAATGATGATTGTAATGTTCTTAAAAGAAAAATTTGATTCTTTTCAAAAATTTAACTAGTATTTGGCTAAGGTTGAAAAGGAGATAGGTAGGAACCTGAAGTGTTTGAGATCTGACTGGGGTGGAGAATTTATATACAATTAGTTCAATCTATTTTTCAATAATAGAGGAATCAAGAGACATATGTCTTCACCTAGAACACCTCCAGAGAACAGTACAGAAGAGAGAAGAAATAGATCTATCATGGATTGTGCAAGAACACTAATGATTGAGAAGAATGTTGCACAAAAGTACTGGAGAAAAGCTTTGAGTATAGCTGTTTATACCCTTAACTGAGTATAGATCAAAAATGATACAAATATCACACCCTATGAGTTATGGCATAGGTATGCACCTAATGTAAAGTACTTTAGAATTTTTGGAAGAAAATGTTATATACTAAAAGAAAATAGGAATGAAAAATTTGATGCTAAAAGTGATGAGGGCATATTCCTAGGATATTCCACAAAAAGTAAAGCTTACAAGTGTTTGAAGTCTAACACTACCAAAATTGTGGAAAGTGTAAATGTCAAAGTTGATGAGTATGCAGAGAAAAATGAACAGGAATGAAAGAGAAAAAGAAGATTATAGATCTTTTGTATATATAGAAGAAGGAGAGGCAAGTGACAAACTTGCACATGATGTCAAGCATCAGGGAAAGAATGTTGAGTGACAAGAAGAACATGTCAAGAAATAGTAGAATGCTATCGAGTATCAGGAAGAGATTCCCAAGTATTCACAAGTTAAATCTGAAAACCTTCTTGGTGAACCTCAAGAGCAAGAAGAAAGGAGAGAAGAACCTATTTTGGCACAATATGTTCATGAGATACTGAAAACCTTTGGTATGGAGGATTCAAGGCCAGTAAGTACACCTATGGCTACTAGAAAAAAAATTTCTAAGAATGATGATGCTGCTAAAGTAGACCACACTTTGTATAGATCCATGATTGGAAAAATACAGTATGTTGTTCATAGCCGACCAGATATTTCTCTAGCAATTGGGATTGTGACAAGATTCTCCTCCAATCCTAAGGAAACTCACATGATGGCTGTCAAAAGTATAATGAGATATTTGAAAGGGACTGTAGATTATGGATTGTATTACAAGAAGCATGATAGATTTTAATTGAGAGTGTATACTAATGTTGATTAGGTAGGAAATGTGGATGACATAAATAGTACTAGTGGTGGAGCTTTCTTTCTTGGACAGAGAATAGTTTCCTAGACAAGCAAGAAACAAAATTGCATTTCACAATCTACAACTGAAGCTAAGTATGTGGCTACAACACTGAACTATTCAAACTTGGTATGGATAAAGTAATTGTTGGTAGGCATGAAAGAAGAGATCACCAAACCAGTTTTCATCTACTATGACAACAAAAGTGCTATCAACATATCTAAGAATCTAGTGATCATGAGATTCAATGACTGAAGCATATATCTCAATCTATTAATATTTATCCTGACTAGGTTTACATATCAAGAATGAGTGATCAAAAGGAATCACAGGGTCTCTAATCTTTTATCTTAATTAACACTTTATCACAAGACTCAATGACTAGAGAAATTCTCATAATATCAAGATCTTTTATTTAACCATGATTTTATGGTGAGAATCAACGACCAATGCATCTCCTAGTCTCTAGGAACTTTCTTTGACTCATGTTTGATTAAGAGATTCAGCTGCCACAACATTCTGATAATCTTTAGATATTAACCTTAACTCTGGTCTTGTTATGAGATCTAGATCTTTATCTAAGGTGCTCTGTTAATCATTGAACTTCTCATGCCTTAACCCTGAATTGTGAGACTTGGAGATAACCTTATTTCATTTTTCCTTTTAAGCTTATTGTTGAATCTGTGAATGTTTAGTCACTAACCATCGACACTTGGAGATTAAGAGATAACCATATCCATTGAATTTTTGAACACATTAACTTAACTATAAAACATCTAGAGATCTGGAGATATCCTTTCTTGTTAGCTCTTTTAAACCTTGTCACAAAGTGGCCTGGAAATGTTAGATAACTTAACCATCAAGACTAGAGACTTAGAGAAAACCTTTATCACCAAGTCGCTGAGTGTTAAGTGACTAACTATCATTATTGAGAGATTAGTGTTAGGAATGAATTCTGAATATATCCTATGGGGGAGTATTCACAACTATTCTGTAGCAGTTGTTTTTGCATTCATGACCGTGATTGTCATTGATACTAACATAGTGATCTACTAAAGATTAGCAAAGCAACAGACAATGTTTGTATAAACACACATGGGATATTTAAGATCAATCTATGTGGAGCTGAGAATTTAGTCTATATTTTTTTATAAGATCATGGTTAAGAGTGCATAAAAAAATCATCTGTTCATGATAGTTATGTGTAATTCAATTGAAGTAGTTTTTAGGCAGTGTTCGTGAGAAGCGGTTTGTGGAAATCATATGATATCTCCTAATAGGGATAGAATATGAGCATTTGGATTTGTACAGATTATAAAGACATGATGATTGTGATGTGGACATGACAAAAAGGTTAGAGGTCACATCAGTATAGAGTTATCTTAATTGAAAGCTGATAGTTTTATGCAATTATGGAATTTTGTGTAGCGTATGGAAGATTTTTATTTTGTAATTGTTATGAAAACTCATTTGTAACTATTTGAGTGTGGTATAAAGGAAGAGTTATGTTCCTTGTTTTAATGTAAGAACTTTTAAGATTGAATAAGATTTTGTGAAAGAAAATTGTGGAATTGTGCAATACTTGTTGTAAGAGGATATGCGAAGTACATAGATCTGGTATTGAGATCTGATGAAGTAGTTGGTGTGGTTTGGCACAATCAGAGGAGAATTTATAAGTTGTTGATATCATTAATCTTTTGGTATTATTATGTTGAGTAATAGAGAGATTAGTTGGACATTGTGTTCAGTGATCTTTCCCTTGAAGCTATTTGGACAGTGGGTCCTTCTGCCTTCCATAACTCCTAAGAGGGTTAGAATCTTTTAACAGGGATTCAAAGTATCCTAACATAGATTCATATGTACTGAATGTATTTCATAAGGCTCTTAACAGATTCCATCCTCTCATAAGGAGCTTTCATTTTAGTGCATCTTTTGTGGGAATCATTCCCACCGAGGTTTACTCTTTGATCGAGAGGTTCCCTAAACAACATATCTTGTGTTATTGTGTTGTTTATTAAATTTCTTACACAATTGAAATCTATTAAGGATGATTAAAGTTGTCTTTATCTGATAACTGATTCACCCCCCCCACCTCCCCCCATTGAGTTATCTTGGTAGACTTTACTTTCTAACAATTGGTATTAGAGCAATAGGTCCTTGAAGAAAAAGTTTAACAACTTACGGAGATCCATGGAAACTCATTTTAGGAAACAAATCCCTAAGTTTGATGCACTTAACTTTGACAGCTAGAAATAAAAGATGAAGACACATTTTCTTTGTTTAGAACTAGGATATTGGTTGATCACAAAGAACAAGAAGACTATCATTGAAGAAGACAAAATTGAAGAATGTACTAATGAGGAGAGAGATATAATCATGTGTAGCATACTTGCTAGGGAATCACTTTTGTCAGCCCTTCCAGAAAATGAGTATAGTTAGGTAAAATATCTAAAGACATCTCATGAAATTTGGTTAACCTTACAATATAATTTTGAAGGTGATGTACATGAAAAGAGAGTTAGATTACATAATTGGATATGTGCATTTGAAGACATAAGAATGATGGAAGATGAATTTATTAGAAGCTATATTGGTAGAATATCATAAATTGTTGCGGGTATAAAATTTGGTGAAGGAACCAAGAAAGAGAATGAAGTGATATGGAAAATTACAAGGACATTGACTCCTAGGTTCAAGTAGACAATGAAGATGATTTAGAAAGTTATATCTTGTACTAAGAACTTCACCAAAGAAACTCTTCTTAGAAGACTAGAAGCAGCAGAGATGAACTTAGGACAATTAGGAGATCTACCTAGAATGGAGACAACATTCAAAAAACTTAGTATTCACCATACTTTTTCAAGAAGTACTAATGTGAGCAGAGATTATGCTAGTAGCAATAGATGTATAAATGAAGAAGACAAAAATATTAAAGAAGGAGTTGCCTTGTGTGTGAAAAAAGAACTAGATAGTAAGAAAATTTTAAATGTTGGAATGGTCAAGAATATGGTCATTTTGCATCTAAATCTCCTAAGAGAGTAAATAAGTATAGAAAGAACTTTAAACCAAGAAGATATAAAGAATGCTATTATGCTAATGATGAAGAATTTTAAGCTAGTATGGAGAAATCTCTAAGTGAAAGTGATAATGAGAATGATGATATAGGATTTGTTGCGATAAAAGAAGAAAGTCCGAACATAGAACTTAAGGAAGAAAAAGATTTAGGCTCTCAAGTAGAAAATAAATCTAATTGGATTATAGATAGTGTTTGTTCACATCATATGACTGGAGACATGCAGAAATTCATAAAGTTTAACAATTATGATCGAGGAATTGTTAGAGTTGGAAATAATGCACCTTGTTTGATCAAAAGGATAGGCTCTATTACTCTTGATGGAAAAACTAACACTAATGATGTTTACTTTGTGGATGGATTGAAATATAACCTTTTGAGTGTTGGATAGCTACTTGATTGTTGGAAACAATTGTCTAAAGGAGATTGTTGGATACAATTGTTTAAATATGTATTGTCCTTGATTTCACACAATGTCATATTATATATCAATTCTATGTGTCTACCAAGATTAGTTGGTCAGCTAAGTATCTACTAAGTTCTTGCAAGTGTCAAAGGAAGTATGACAGAAGTTAGTGTTAACCGAGCTTCCTCGGTTATCAAAGAAAAGTTAGTATCTACCGAGTTCACCGAGTAACACTATATCTACTGAGTTTCCAGTATTTACTGAGTTCAAGACTATGACCGAGTGGTTAGTATGGACTGAGCTTCCACTTCTACCAAGTGCATGATGATGTCGAGTAATGCAGTGGATGTTGAGTATTAGAAAGTCACCGAGTTAGTTTGCAGTAACTGTCTAACAATATTTGGGCTGACTCAGTAATACTTGTGTTTACTTGTTTAAGAGGCGACAGTTGTAATATTTGAAATGATTATTTGTGCCTACTTGACAAACTAAATAAACAATCTGAATGATATATATATAGTCATTCTAGAAGAAAACATTGTGAGCATGGGAAAAATATGAAAATCTATTGAAGGCAGATGTGTGTGAATTGTGAAGGATGATCAGATATCCTTGAGGAGCAGCAAAGATATATTTGATGAGAAAGGATCTTAAGTGGAGCAGAATAGAGATCTGTAATCAGCAATTCAGTTGCATCTTGTACAGGTCATTTCACTATTATTTTCTTATCATTATAGCAGTGATCTCTAAATGTCTTAACCAAGTTGGTTTAACAACCATATTGTAAATCCTCTAACAAGGTAACAGTTTAGTTGAATTGTTTTAAAAACCTCTTACAAGGCCACTCCTAACAGGGTGATTAAATCCTCTAACTAGGTCACACCTAACAGTGTGTTTTTTAACCTTTTACCGGGTTGGCCTCTAACTGGGCATCACTTCAGAAAAGTGAAAAATAGTAACTAGTTACATTGGTGGTTTTTCCCATATTGGGTTTCCATGTTAAATCTGGTGTCTCTTTTGCTCTTGTTATTTCATTATGCATGTTAATTAGTGGTGAATGCTTTAGAATAGTTATAATTAATATAATCTACAAAGACCAAGTTTCGGCATTCTCTGTATGTTTACCAAGTAACAACAATAAATTATTTAATAAGATATCTAAGGGATCTGTGGTAATATTTTTGTGGGTAACTAATTCACCCCCCCTCTCAGTTACTACATCTATATTTCCATCAATGGTATCAGAGCTTTTGGTGCTTGCAGGAAGGGTTTCAAGAACCTAAGCTAAAGATCAAGATGTCTTACAAGAGAGAAATTCCAAATCTTAACAAAGAAAACTTTTCAGCATGGAAAGGTCTCATGAGACTTCATCTGGCTTCCATTGGTGATTCTGGATCCAAATACATTGATGAAGAATATACAATTCCTACTGGCATATTAACTGTTGAAGACATTACAGAGAAAAAGAATCATAACACCATGATGATAGACATTGCATCAGCTCTTACCGATGAATAATTTGATGAGATCAAAGACTGCACCACTGCTTATGAAATGTGGAACAAACTGAAGGAAATCTATGGTGGTGATGCCAACGTGAGAAGAGCCAAAGCAGAAAGTCTAAGAGGACAGTTTGATAAGATGAGTATGAAAGAAGATGAGAATATTGCAAAATATGTTGAAAGAATCAAGGCAAGTGTAAGTGCAATCAGAGCTTCTGGAGGAACAATTATTGATGAAACTATTTTAAGTAAGGTTCTTAGAACTTTACTCCCTATCTATGCGATAACAATATCTGTTATTCAAGAAAAAAGATGTGAAGCAAATCATAATATAACTTTGGATGGTTTAGTGGGAAGATTGATAGCATTTGAGTTAGACAACTATGACAACTATGTTCCAACTTCTAAAAATATTGAATCAGCATTTGAGGCCAAGGTTTCACTTAAGAAGGGAAAGAAAATAAAAGAGGTTTAGTTAGAAAGTGAAGAAGAATCAGAAGAAATTTCTGATAGTGATCTTGAAATTGTAGAAGCATTACTTGCAAAGAAATACTCTAAAGGCAGAGGAAAATACAAAGGTAAAACTCCCTTAATCTATTTTTCATGTGAAGAAATTGGTCATATTGTAGCTAGGTGTCCAAACAAGCAAAGCAAGGATGAGAAGAAAGGTCACAAGTACTATGGCAAAAATAATTTCAAATCATTCAAGGATAAAGGTAAGAAAACATGTTTTATGGCTAAAGATTCTGATGAAAGTGAAGAAGAAATTGTCTTTATTGCTGTAAAAAATGAATCTGATAATGATGAAGATAAGATGGCACTTGTTTCTCATATAAGAAAAGATGATATATGGATAATAGACAGTGGATGTTCACATCACATGACTAGTGACAAAACAAAATTTGAAAACCTTGAAGACTGTGACGATGGTAATGTAAGATTTGGAAACAATGAACCTTGCTGTATAAAAGGAAAAGGAAGAATCTCACTAACCAAAGAACTTACATGTGATAATGCTTATTGGGTTGAAGGACTAAAGCAGAATCTTCTAAGAGTAGCACAGTTAATCAACATCGATTTCAAAGTTGAATTCATGAATGGCCAAGCAAGATTGCTAGATGACAAAGGAAAGCAAATTGGATCAGGCAAACAAACAAAAGGTAACCTATTTTATCTAGATCTTGGTGAATACTCATGTTTTATTGCTCAAATTGAAGAAATTTGGTTATGGCACAAAAGGTTATGTCATGTAAATTTTGATAACATGGTGAAGATAAGCAAATTCAAGAAAGTAAGAGGCATTCCTATTCTAAAGAAACCTGATATTGGTCTATGTAAAAATTGTCAAATTGGTAAAATGGGAAAGACTAGTTTTAAAAGTAAAAACTATAAGTCTGAAGAGATTTTGGAAATTGTGCATACTGATTTATGTGGACCTATTGGAGTTGAGAGCTATACTGGAGAAAAATTCTTTATTCTCTTTGTTGATGACTATTCTAGAATGATGACTGTTATGTATCTGAGAGAAAAGTCAGAAGCATTTGAGAAATTCAAGTGGTATTTGGAAAGAGTAGAAAAGGAAACAGGAAAAAGAATAAAATGCTTAAGATCAGACAGAGGTGGTGAATTCATCTCCCATGAATTCAATAATTTTTGCATTGAAAGAGGAATTAAAAGACAAGTATTAGCCCCTAGAACTCCTGAACAAAATGGAATAGCTAAAAGAAGGAATAGATCTATCATGGATTGTGAAAGGACTCTAATGATTGAAAAGAACATTGCTATAAAATACTAAAAGGAAGCTATCAGCACTACAGTTCATACCTTGAACCGAGTACAGTTGAGAAAAGACATTCAAAACTCCTTATGAGTTATGGTATGGCTATAAACCTAATGTGAGCTACCTAAAAGTATTTGGCAGCAAGTGTTATATCTTAAAAGAATCTAGAAAAAGCAAATTTGATGTGAAAAGTGATCAAGGAATATTCTTTAGATATTCTAGCAAAAGCAAGGCATATAAATGTTTGAACTTGTCTACTCACAAAGTCATAGAAAGTATACATGTGAAAGTTGATGAGTTTGTAGAAAAGACTGAAGAAGAAAGTAAAAAGGAACCAGAGAATTATAGGAGATTTGTTTACATTGAACCTGATACATTGCTAGATATATCTATCAATAATGAGTTGACTGTATCTACTGAACCCAGTACAGTTACCGAGTCACAAGAAGAAGTTCAAACTGAGTCACAAGGAACCAAGTCTCAACCTGAAGCTACCGAGCAAACATCTACTGAGCCTGAGCAACCTGAACTTGAAGAGGAAATTCTAGAAGATGACAATGTAACTCATTCAAAAGGAAAGGAACTTGTATTGGCCAAGTATGTCAGGAGGCATCATACACCAGATCAGATTATTGGAAACAAATCAAATGGTACCATGACTAGAAGTAAACTAAAAGGTACATGTTTACTTGCTGATTTTGAACCTAGAAATGTGAAAGATGCATTGGAAAATGAAAGCTAGATTGAGGCTATGAATGAAGAAATAGAACAAATAGAAAAGAAAAAAACATGGACTCTTGTACCTAGACCTAAAGACAAAAATGTAATTGGAACAAAATGGGTATTCAAAAATAAGCTGGATGAAGATGGTCAAGTATCAAGAAACAAAGATAGATTAGTATGTAAAGGCTATTCTCAAGAAGAAGGTATAGATTATGGTGAGAATTTTTCTCCTGTTGCAAGATTAGAAGGTATAAGAACTCTACTTGCTTATGCAGCACATAAAGAATTTAAGGTATATCAGATGGATATAAAATCTGCATTTCTTAATGGAATTCTTGATGAAGAAGTCTACATTGAACAACCTGAAGGCTTCATTGATCCAGACAAAAGGGATATGGTCTGCAAATTACACAAAGCATTGTATGGTCTGAAACAAGCCCCTAGAGCATGGTATGAAAGATTACATAACTATCTTATTCAGATTAATTTCAAAAGAACCAATGATAACAGTAATTTGTACATCAAAGATGGACTAGATAACAAAATTGTTTTGGCAGAAATATTTGTGGATGATACTATATTTACAGGGAATGATGATCAGTGCAAAGAATTTTTAGAACAAATGAACAAATAATTTGAAATGTCTATGTTTGGACAGATAAAATTCTTGATTAGTCTTCAAATTCAACAGAGAAAGAATGGTATCTACATTACTCAGTCTAAATACATTAAGGAAATACTTAAGAAGTTTGGTATGAAAGATTCAAAACTAGTTGGTACACCCATGTGTACTAGACTGAAGCTTACCAAAGATGATGATTCGAAAGAAGTAGATCAGACCTTATATAGATCCATGATTGGAAAATTGCAATATGTAGTGCATACAAGACCTGATATTGCCTTAGCAGTTGGTATAGTAGCAAGATTCTCAGCAAAACCCAGAGAAAATCATATGATGGCAATCAAAAGAATCTTGAGGTACTTGAAAGGAACTGAAGAATATGGTTTGTGGTATAAATTTGGAGGCAATCTAGACTTAAAAGTATTTACTGATGCTGATTGGGTAGGAAACATTGATGATAGGAAAAGTACAAGTGGTGGAGCATTTTTTCTTGGCAAAATATTGATATCTTGGATCAGTAAAAAGCAAAATTGCACATCCCAATCCATAGCTGAAGCAAAATATGTTGCTGCTGTAGTAAATTGCTCTAACATTGTTTGGTTTAAATAGTTATTGGAAGGCATGAAAGTTGAGATCAAAGAACTAGTTGTTATGTTTTGTGATAATACAAGTGCAATTAACATTTCAAAAAATCTAGTAATGCATTCCAAAACCAAGCACATTGCTATTAAGTATCACTTTGTTAGAGAATTAGTGCAGGACAAGGAAATCAGATTGGAATATGTTCATACAAAAGAGAAAATTGCAGATATATTCACCAAACCATTACCTAAGGATGCATTTTTGTATCTCCAAGGTAAGTTAGGGGTTATTCCCTATCTGAGGCTCACTAAATAAAGCTTTAGTGATGCATCAGCTAGAGCATGTTGAAAATCAATAAGTTGATGCAGCATATTCAAGCAATCATTGCATATGAATTAGTACTTGAGGTACATTGGTATACACTGGTAGTATGTGAGATTTTTTAGTTGAGAAGATAGTTTGCCGATAGAGGGAGATATGAATTGGAATGAAGCTAAGGATATATTCCTTATTCTATGAAATTTCATCATGCTATGACATACTGTGTTGCCATCAATGCCAAAGAGGGAGATTGTTGGAAACAATTATCTGAAGGAGGTTGTTGGATACAATTGTTTAAATATGTATTGTCCTTGATGTCACACAATGTCATATTATATATCAATTCTGTGTGTCTACTGAGCTCAGTCGGTCATCTAAGTATCTACCGAGTTCTCCCAGGTGTCAAAGGAAGTATGATAGAAGTTAGTGTTAACTGAGCTTCCTCGGTTATCAAAGAAAAGTTAGTATCTACCGAGTCTCCAGTATTTACCGAGTTTGAGACTACGACCGAGTGGTTAGTATAGACCGAGCTTCCACTTCTACCGAGTGCATGACTATGTCGAGTAATGCAGTGGACGCCGAGTATCAGAAAGTCACTGAGTTAGTTTGCAGTAACCGTGTAACAATATTTGGGCTGACTCAGTAATACTTGTGTTTACTTGTTTAAGAGCCGACAGTTGTAATATTTGAAATGATTATTTGTGTCAACTTGAAAAGCTAAATAAACAATCTGAATGATATATATAGTCATTCCAAAAGAAAAGATTGTGAGCATGGGAAAAATATGAAAATCTATTGAAGGCAGATGTGTGCAAATTGTGAAGGATGATTAGATATCCTTGAGGAGCAGCAAAGATATATTTGATCAGAAAGGATCTTAAGTGGAGGATAACAAAGATTTGTAATCAATAATTTAGTTGCATCTTGTATAGGTCATTTCACTCTTATTTTCTTATCATTGTAGAAGTGATCTCTAAATCTCTTAACCGAGTTGGTTTAACAACCATATTGTAAATCCTCTAACAAGGTAACAATTCAGTTGAATTGTTTTAAAGACCTCTTACAAGGCCACTCCTAACAGGGTGATTAAATCCTCTAACCAGGTCACACCTAACAGTGTGTTTTGTAACCTTTTACCGGGTTGGCCTCTAACCGGGCATCACTTTAGAAGAGTGAAAAATAGTAACTAGTTACATTGGTGGTTTTTCCCATATTGGGTTTCCATGTTAAATTTGGTGTCTCTTATGCTCTTGTTATTTCATTATGCATGTTAATCAGTGATGAATGCTTTAGAACAGTTATAATTAATATACATTGCAAAGACTAAGTTTCAAGATTATTTTGTATGTTTACCGAGTAACAACAGTAAATTATTTAATAAGATATCTAAGGGATCTGTGGTAATATTTTTGTGGGTAACTGATTCACCTCCCCTCTTAGTTACTGCATCTATATTTCCATTAGTTGATAAGGGATATGAAGTTTGGTTTACTGAGAAAACTTGTGTAATCGAAGATAAGGATGGTAATTTGATTGGTAATGGATCAATAACTAGAGGTAATGTATTTCAGTTGAATCTATTGGAAATTTGGCTAAAGTGAGTACATAGATGTTTTCATTATGGAAACATATGAACTATATGAAGAACAAAAAGGTGTAAGAGAAAGTATAGTAGAGTGCATTGAAAATTTGTCTAAGTGTGAGATAGTATTTTCACAGTGTACCAGGACACATTTTTTGTTTGTGACATTGACTGGAGTAAGTTAAGTTCTTTCACACTTGAACATAGACTCTATGATGACTAGTGATGACCCATCTTAGAGTGCAAGTTAGTATGACATGTACGGAATTAGTTATGATAGTTTTACAGAAGACAGTGTGAAGCCGACAGGACAGAATATGAAGGCAAAATTGGTAAAGAGTTAAGGGATTATTTTGTTTATCAAAATAATGACTTAACAATATAAAGGGATGACATCCTAGATGTTTACTCTTGGATAAAGATATATGGAAGCCAACCATGTAAATTTATTAGCCTCGATAACTTGTATAAAGTGTAAAGGAAGTCATGTTAGAGACGATGCGATTGTAAATTTAATTGTAATGTGGTGATGCGAATGTAAGAGCAGCGAAAAAGACATTGATGTAAGCAGCATAAGGTTATGTACCTAAATCCAATTTTTTAATCAGCATATACATTGTACATTACTTGTTTGGGCAGTGGGCTCATCTGGTAATCAAATTTTGTATTGACAACTCCTAACAGGGTTGAGGCTTCTAACAAGGCCTATAGTCCCTTAGTCAAGACTGATACACTATATGATTATAATAGACTCCTAACAAGGTCAACATCCTTAACATGATACTTTTGATTAGTGCATCTTTGTGGGTACCATCCCCACTGGGGTTTTCCCTTGGCCAGGGTTTCCTTGAGAACATATCATGTGTTATGAGTTCTTTATTGCTATGCATGTTATTTAGTTTCTTATGTTATGCATGTGTAAAGATAATCTATTATATCCATAATTGGGAAAAAGTTAAAGTTTTTGGAATACTGATTCACCCCCCCCCTCCCCCTCTCAGTATTACCTATTTATAACAATTGGTATCAAAGCTTAGTTACTCGGAGAAAAATCATTCAAGGAAAGCCTAGCAGCTTGAGTAAGATCTCTATGGATATGGATCAGCTACAGAAAAATCTTGAAGAAGCTCTTGAACAAATTGATATGCTTACTGAAGAAAGAGATACTCTGAAAAGGAAATATGATGATGCAAAGAACCTTATTGAGAAATTATAAAACAAGGTAGAAGATCTTAAATCTGAAAAAGAATCCAAAATTCTTATTGAAGATTGTGATGACAATTTAGAAAAAGAAAATGTGATTCTTAAGCATGAACTGAAGATAGAAAATCTAAAGCTTTGTTTGAAATATGGGAATAAAAAAAATGAAGCTAATCTGAGATCTGAGAATGAAAAGTTGAAGATTGAGAATGAAGAATTAAGATCTAAACTTGACAACGTAAAATCTGAATTTGAGAAAGTAAATTTGCAGTATGCAGAATTTGAGAAATACAATAAGATTATAAAAGGTGAATTGACTCAATCCAAACAACAACTTGAAAGGCTATTTTCAAATAGTGAGAAGATTGATGAACAAGTATCTTATGGAAAACCATCCTATGATAACACTGGACTTGGATTTAATATATTCAGTCCAAATGATGAAAGCAAGGAATTAGATCTGAAAGAATCTGAAAGCATAGATGAGAAGAAGTCAGATGAGATCAACAAATCAGAAGACACACCTAAAGGAGAAGAATCACCAAAGAAAGAAGAATCACCCAAAGGTATGCAAAAAGAATTCAAAGGTAGATGTTTTGGTTGTAATACTATTGGTCATATGAAGAAAGATTGCACAGGTAAACAATTTAAACCTCTTAATTGTTATTGTTATAATTGTCATGGTTTTGGACATAGAGCTATTGAATGTAGAGGACCTAAAGTTATTGAGAATAATTATGGTAGTAGATGTATGTTAACAATACAAATAAGAGACCTACTGAAGATATGAACAAAAGAAATGGAGTAGTATGTTATAGATGCAAAAGGATTGGACACATTGCTAGAAATTGTAGATCACAAATCAATCCGCTAGGACCAAGATATGGAAACAATGGAATTGTTTGTCAGATATGTAACAAGATTGGACATACAACAAGACTTTGCAGAATAAACAATGGAGTTTTTCATCCTAACCCTAACCCTAGAAATCATGAAAGAAGAAATGAAGATGAAGGAAATAGATAGAAAGGTTGTTGTAGTAATGTAGATGAAGTGAAGTTTGTTAAAGGAATAGATCAAGGAGACATATTCAACATTGAAGGTAATCAGAAAGGTAAAGTTTCAAGTGGTAAGTATGAATCCTTACCTGACCTATCTTTAAGTACTTAATTTATGTAAATTATAGTAGATTCAGAACTTAGAATTAGTGTAGAAGTATATTTTCGATGAATTTAGTCTTGGACAATTAATGGAAGGTAGTTTATGATGTACTAATGCTATGGTTAAGAGGACAAAAAAAAATATTATGTTTTGCGAGATTGCAAGAAGTTTTAAGTTTTGCAAGTTGAAAGAAACAACTTTTTGGAAAGAATCGGAAAAAGAATTGAATGTGATGTTAGATCTAAGTGAGATTGAAGTAATAAAAGGTTATGATAAAAGTTATTTGATTATAAAATAAAATTGAAGCACTTAGGAGAGCAAAGAGTAGAGATCGGAAGCATTTTGTAGTAATTTGGAGAAAGATTTGAGTGTTGAATCTGCAGAAGCCCTAAAATCATGAATTTGAGGTATTTATCTTGACAGATCTTTGAATCTGTATAAGGAATTTAAAGTAATCATGGATGTATCCTTAATTCACAATATCAGAGATAAGAATAGACCTAGAATGAAGAGAGAACCAGTAGAACCCTTGGAAGAAGATGACCCTAGGATAGCATTATCATCCATACCAAATGGAGTTTTGCATTTGGAAAATGTAAGGAGCTATCTTGGATGCAAGTTAGAAACCCTAAGTGATAGTGATTTTACTAGTGAATATCAGAAGATTTATAACCATGATATGTCATTGAAGCAAGGATATGAACATTTGAAAGATGATGAGATTGTTTAGTATTCATTGAAATATGAGTTTGACATTGAAGAATGCACTAGGATTATTTTTGAGTAGAATTCATAATGGGAAGTTTTGGCTAGAGGATAGAGTAATTGACATTACTTATGATTTGATTCATGATGTAACTGAATTATCTAAATTTGGTGCTATGCCCTTAAATGAGAAAAATATGAGGAAAATAGTTATTGATAAGACAAGTTCATCCTATAATGGTAGAGGAATTGTGATTAGTAAAATCAAACAAGATGGTGTGAGATATTTGTGCAAGATCCTAACCACTAAGTTTTGTGCAAATTCTAGAGAAGATGATATGGCAACTAGTATGGTACATATAGCATATTTGATGTGTATTGACAAGGTACCAGTTGATATGTGTGAAATCTTGAGAATTCAATTGTTTGAGAACTTGATGAAGATTAAGAAGTCCAAGTATGCACAATTTAGATTTTCTTCTTTGATCACTTACATGTTTTTCCACTTATTAAGAAGATTTTCCTATACAGTTGCAAATGATTGGAATGATGGACAAAACAATATGGAAAGAATCAATAGAATGTATTTAAGACATGTTATTGATAAAGTAAATGAAATTGCTATGTTGGTATTGAAGACATTTCAGAAAATGGTAACTAGCAGATTAAGAATTCCACAATTACTTGTGAAAAAGTATAAAAATGATATATGTTTCATGGTTGACACTGACTTTACCTATATTGAAGTAGTGGAACCTAGAATTGAGCTCATAGACCCTCTTGGCTATGAGATATCTGAGGCAGAAATAGAGGAATATATTGGCAGGTTACTTAAATGTAAATTGGAACCTTAGTGCAGTAGATTTGGAACTTTTGAAGAGAATTTCAACTCTACAAAAGTCATAATTGAGGAAAGGCAGTCTAAGAAGAGAGTTGACAGCACTATCAAGAAAATACTAAAAGATTCAGGAATGTCTAAACAAGAATTCTTAATTTCTAAACAGACAGTAGTAGCAATTAGGGATATTAGATAGAAAGAAGTCTTGATTGTACCACCCTTGTCATCTAATGCAGCACAACAAGAACCTACACAAGTCAAGGTGAAAGTAGAGGAAGCTAAAAAGGAGCAAGTAACACCTAGATCCACTTCCTCCATAGCTAGCAAGAGAATGAAAGAAATTTCTACTGGACCAGGAAAGAGATAGAAGACTTTAGTTCAACTAGTACCAAGAAAAATTGCAGAAGTAAGGGATGATGACACTATAGTTAAAAAGAAGACATGGAAATCGAGAGTTGAGAGATTAAATGAAGAAATCATACAAGATGAAAATTTCACTAAAATGAACAAGTACTATAAAATTTATGATTATTCAGAAAGACTAAATTTGGAGAATGCTATTGTGAAGCATATGATTTTGGCATAAAAGAAATTTGACTCTATTCAAGGTCAAATACCTGATGAGTTGTATACCAAACTTGTAAATAGAAAGCAAAGAGCAATTGAAGAAGACACTAATATTAGAAAGAATCTTGTGAAGAAGCTTTGTGAAGTGAGAGATGATGAACACTTGAAGTAGATACTAAAGGCCTTAAGCACCCATTTGAGAACCAAAAGAAGAACCATTTTGATTATGGGAGGTAAGTATGAAGAAGTTAATTCAAATACAGAGTAGGCAATAATCAAGGTCATGTTAGAAAATGTTGGAGAACCATCAGTTGCAGCAGAGCAAGTAGTTGAAGCTAAACAAGAGGATATTCCCTCTCCTTCAGCTATTAACATTGAAGATGAAACTATGAATGTAGAAGGTACTAAGGTCACCTTGGATACCGATGACAATGTATTCAAGAACTTAGCAAACATTGTTGACAATTTGGCTCTTGATGAACTGGATAGAACTGAAGAAGCCGAGTAGACATCCTATCAATGAACCTAAGGAGCCTGAGATTCAAGCACCCATTTCTACCATAGAAGACATCAGTCTTACCCCTGAGACTAGGAAGAAGAAATAAATTGGATCTTTGTTTGAAGATTTAGGAAAGGAAGTTGATGATGATGATCAGTTAGAACTAATCACTTCTTTGAACAAAATCATTGGCAACAACAAGAAAGTGAAGAATCTTGAAGGGAGTCTGAAGGACCTTACTGAGAAGTTACAAAGCATTGTAACTACACAAATCATAGAGGCAAATCCTTTAGAGAAAGCTAAGAGGGTAATGAGCACTTTTGACAATGAATTTAATAACCTATCTAAAATTGCAAAAGTGAAAGCTCAAGCAGCTTATGAAGCTAAAATGCTTTTGAACATCAGTCAGAATATCAGGAATGATATTAGTAGTCTTGATACTTGTATCAAGAACTTGAGGAAACATTTGGAGACATGAAAATCTTTGTACATTCAGTGTACAAAACCAAAAATTTTGACGGCAATAGAAGAACAAAACATTAAGTTGAAGGAAGTTGAGATTCAAAATTAATGTAACCTTCTTTCTATCCCTAATGTGAAGATATTAGATGTTGAGAAGAAGATTAGGAAACTTTATGATGAAATAAGAATATTGCAAGATGAGAGGAACAGAAAAATGAGGAGACTCACTCTTTTGAGAGAACACATCTCTATGAAGTTGAGCATCATTAAAGAGTAGTTAGGAGAATGTCTTACAGCTAAGACATCCTTTCAGAAATTCAAATTTGATAACCTCCAAGCTTGTCAAATAGCAGCTTATGGACTAAGCACATTACTCATTGTGGCAGATTCCATTAAGAAGTCATGGAAAAACAAGATAGAAGCTATGAAAGATGATTTTGTAGATTGTTTTGCAAGCGTACTAGCTTTGCAATAAGAAAATGAAGGTATAATCTTTTTGGGATACAATTTTGTCATCCTCCCTACCTTATTTGTCATTGTTGTCAAAGGGGGAGAGATATTAGAGAAAAAAATTAATATATTTGTTAAAGATTGATACTCTTAGGGGGGAATTTTATTATAAATTATATTTTGAGGATTTATAAGGATAGTATACATATTCTATACTATGGCCACAATTTTGATACAATTTTGAGATTTTGACTTGTACACTTTGCCAATTTTCTCATATGTTGCCACCAATGACAAAGGGGGAGATTGTTAGAAATTTAGCTGAAGTGAGTACATAGATATTGTCCTTATGGAAACATATGATCCACATGAAGAACACAAAGGTGTAAGAGAAAGTATAGTAGAGTGCATTGCAAATTTGTCTAAGTGTGAGACAATATTTTCACAGTGTACCAGGACATAGTTTTTGTTTGCAACGTTGACTAGAGGAAGTTAAGTGCTTGCACACTTGAACATAGACTCTATGATGATTAATGATGATCCATCTCAGAGCACAAGTTAGTACAACATGTACAGAATTAGTTATGATAGTTTTACCAAAGATAGTGTGAAGCCGACAGGACATAATATGAAGGCAGAATTGGTAAAGAGTTAAGGGATTATTTTGTTTATCAAAATAATGACTTAACAATATAAAGGGATGACATCCTAGATGTTTACTCTTGGATAAAGATATATGGAAGCCAACCATGTAAATTTATTAGCCTTGATAACTTGTATAAAGTGTAAAGGTAGTCATGTTAGAGATGATGTGATTGTAACTATAATTGTAATATAGTGATGCGAATGTAAGAGCAACGAAAAGACATTAATGTAAGAAGCATAAGGTTATGTACCTAAATCATTTTTTGTAATCAGCATATACATTGTACATTACTTGTTTGGGTAGTGGGCTCATCTGGTAATGAGATTTTGTATTTACTACTCCTAAAATGTTTGAGGCTTCTAACAAGGCCTATAGTCCCTTAATCAGGATTGATACACTATATGATTATAATAGAATCCTAAAAAGGTCAACATCCTTAACAAGATACTTTTGATTAGTGGATCTTTGTGGGTACCATCCCCACTAGGGTTTTCCCTTGGCCATGATTTCCTTGAGAACATATCATGTGTTATGAGTTCTTTATTGCTATGCATGTTATTTAGTTTCTTATGTTATGCATGTGTAAAGATAATCTATTATATCCATAATTGGGAAAAAGTTAAAGTTTGTGGATTACTGATTCACCCCCCCTCTCAATATTCCCTATTTCTAATAGAATCCTACTAAGATGACATGTTTGATTACTAAAATTGATGACAATTGGTTATGGCACAAAATATTTTGTCATATAAACTTTGATAACATTGTGAAAGTGAGTTCTACACTTGTAGTAAGAGATTTGCCTAAGATTATAAAACCCAGTAACATGATTTACAAGGAATTTGTGATGGCTAAATATAAGAGAAGCTCATTTCCTAGCAAGAATTTCACAACAATAGAGAAGTTAGAAATCATTCATGCAGAATTGAGCATTCCCACAAGGACTAGAGAATTCTATGGTGAAAGGTATTTTGTGATTCTTGTTGATGATTTTACAAGAATGATGTGGATTGCATTTCTTAAAGAAAATTATGAGGCATTCGATAATTTTAAAGTGATTAAGAATAAAGTTGAGAATGAATTTGGAATGAAGATTAAATGTTTTAGATTAGATAGAGGGGGGAAATTTACTTCAAAATAATTTCACACCTTTTGTGAAGTAAATGGCATTAAGAGATAGTTTCCAGCCCCTAGAACACTTGAACAAAATGGTATTACAAAAATAAGAAATAGGTTAATAACTAAAGCAGAAAGAGCCATGCTATTTGAAAATGACTTGGCAAAGGTATTCTAGAGAGAAATAGTAAATACAACAACATATACAATTAATAGAGTTCAGATCATAGCAGACACATACAAGACACCTTATGAACTATGGTTTGGACATGCACCATGAGTTAAGTATTTTAGAATTTTTGGAAGTAAATGTTATATTAAAAGAGATGATGACATTGGAAAGTTTGACCCTAGAAGTGATGATGGTATATTTCTTGGTTATTCATTGAAAAGAAAAGCTTACAAATGTTTCAATAAAAGAACTAAAACTATTGTTGAGAGTGTAAATGTTAAAGTTAATGAAAAGTTCAAAATTTTGGAAAGAATACTTGATTATGAATCAGATGAAGAATCTCATCCTAAAGTTGATCAAGAAAATAGTGAATTATTATACGAAACTGACAGTGATTTACAAATGAAAAGATACATTTTGGAAGAACTTACACCTAAAGCAAGATAAAAAATAGTGACACCTAACAAGAATCTATCAACAAATCATCCTATTGACTAGATTATTGGAAGAATGGACAAAGGAGATCTAACATGGAATAAGGTACAAGAAAAATTGTGTTTAATTTCTAAAAGTGAACCTAAATCTACTAGTGAATCATTGAAGATGAAAATTGGATTAAAGCTATGAAGGAAGAACTAGATCAAATTGAAAAGAACAAGACTTGGGAATTGTTCCTTAGACCTAAAGATAAGAATGTGATAGGAACTAAATGGGTATTCAGGAACAAGATGAATGAACAAGGAGAAGTTGTTGTAGTCCCAAGAGATAACTTGGGGGGGGGGGGGTGAATCAGTTATCTACTAGTTTCAATTTTTTATCCAATTAAGTATACTTAAACATAAAGCATAAACACAATGAAAGAACACTTGAACACAACACAATATTTTGGTTACGAGGAAACCCAAATAGGTAAAAACCTCAGTGGCAATTGACACCCACTACTATTTTGTACTAGATTATTATGATCCTCATTAGAAGATCCTTAACCCTGTTTGGAGTTTCTTTACAATATATTTAGTACATTAGACCTGGTCAAGGGTTAGAACCTATTAGGAGTCTTTTACAATAGTCCCTATTAGGGGAGAGGATGCATTGTCCGAGAGCTCACTACTCAAAGGGGCGAAGGTTACAACCTTCAAAATGATAGATATACACTATATTTGGATCTTGGTGAACTGTGCTTAGACTTGCTATCTGGGTCAATTCCAATGTATAGAACACATACTTTACTTGGTCACATAGACCTTCTTCTGATGGCTCAACACTTCACACACTTTTCTCTGCTCTTCTTATCAACTATGAACCACACCCAAGCAATCACAAATGACTGCCTACAAATATCTTTCCTCTAAATGATATAATCAAGTTGGCCTATTAGAACCACCTTTTAATGATATTAGATAAATAGTAACAAACTCCAATAATAATTTAGTCAGCTCTACTATGCACACAACACATTCTGGGACCTGTCTAATAAGATAATTGTAGACGCACGCTACACACTGTTAGCTCTACCAAAACAACTGGATCTTTCTCGTCAAGATTGGATTACTTTATACTCTCTTAAAAAAACATCACTAACTCTTCTCTAAGCTTAACTCCAAGTGTGCATACCATAATGATAGGTGCAACTTTGAAACCAATAAAACCTTTGTCAGCTCTTCTAAACAAACATATGAAACTACTACTAGTGAATAGTGACTGCATAACCTCACTTCTACTGATCATCAGACTCTATGTCCATGAATGTAACATCACTAATGTATCTTCATCATATATTGAAATGCACAAGGCTCCATGATAACTATACAGACAACCATACATAGAACACTGCCTGTTACTCTATTAGGAACACTATTGACACTAGTTACTATATAATTGTCTGTACTAAGAATTAACCTCTACACCCATGATATCATGCTGATATCATGTCCATGCTATATATACTTAAGGCTTACTGCATAAGTCATCCATGCATAATACTTTCCATATGTTTTCATCAATGAAAAACATATAGTCAGTACTGGCCTACTGGCAAATCTCAAACAATCTCCCCCTTTGGAAAAACTCCCTTTAAGATGAATCCTCCTTTTGCTGTACTAATCTTCAATATTCTCCATTTTCTCAACTGAAATGCTTCCAAGACTGAATACTACTCCCCCTTAGTATACTTCTCCTTCTTTTCTTTTTTTTTTATGACTCTGTATATTACTCCCCCTTTGACATCAATTGAAAAGGGTGTCATTCATTTTAAGAACCGGTACTACTCTTGAGGTTGAGTAGCCAACCTTCCATCAATCCTTGAGGACTGATGCCTTTTCTTCTTTTTGTTACCACTTGAAAATGTTTTTCATGGCTATGTGATTTTTCCTAGTCTCTGCATATTTTTCTCTATCTCTACCTTTAAATCCTAGTTCAAATTTTCAAATATCTAGCTGTCAGTGAAGAAAACCCTAGGACAACCTGAGGTTTGTTATATTCTTGTGTTACCTTTTTCCAATCACTAAAGTCCCAATAACCCATGTATTAAATTTCTCCCATTCACTGGTGACAACTTCACATGTTATGTTGTTAGGTTATGTTGGGGCCCCCTTTAATATTTCCCTAAGCCTAAGTCTCTCGAGATAACTTTCCTAAGTGCCAACCCTTTAAAATATGTGGTTATTGTTAATCCACAAGGCTTCCTAATGTTAGGGTCTTTGACATGAGCTTTAGAAATGATACACCATCTATCTAGAAGGCCAAAAATTTCATATTCCTTTTTAATCTAATGCCCGCCGCATGATCACATGGAATCTTTTCAAGCTTTGTGATCATGTGCCAATTGTTCGATATTCCAATGCATTCAGGTTGATAGTAACTGGGCCTTCTGACAGGTGTTACAAATGGTGCCTTTTTATTTGTTAAAGACAATGGGCCCAAAAAATTCTAGTGGAATGACAGTGCGGCGGGATCTAATGGCTAGCATATGATCACATGGAATCTTTCCAAGCTATGCAATCATGCGTCCACCATTTGATTAAAGGGGCTTGTATGTAGTGGGTCAAATGTGCTACGTAATGCTCAAGTGCTCATTTCTTATTGGCTGAGAGACTAGTGATGTGGTGAAAGACTTTTCAAGTGGCCCTCTGATTATTGTATGGATTAATGAGAACTGCCCAATCCACCGAGAAGAAATGAAATCGACAACCACATTTTAAATTTTGTCTGGGTAGTTGTTTCTTTCAAAATTTGATTTTTTTTAAAGGTTTTTCAGCGACAGAAGGGACCGGTATTCAATGCTTGAGTGGCTAGATCTGGTAGTTGTGATTTTATCAATTATTGCAGTATGGTCTAGAGGGTGAGATGATTTTTTGTAGAGGGTCTGTACCATGAAGAAATAAACAAAGAGTTGCTCGAGGCATGTTGCAGGTGAATGATCAGATTGTTTAGCATGGTAGTTTCATGATCTCTGGTATAGTACTCTAAAATTTCTCATAAGTGGAGATCATTCTTGTATCTGATTAGACCAGGTTGCTTGGTTTTCCCCCAAAGAAATAAATTTTGGTTAATTTCAGTCGATTAGGTGGGTGAAACCCTAACCCTAGTCATTTGTAGCTTGTTACATCCTAATTTTTGGGATCCCAAGATGATTAGTGGTATATATTGTTATAGTTTTGTTTTTGTAGGGGTTCCAAGTCTTTTGGTCCCAAAGGTTGTTGATGGTGTTATGTTGATAGTCAATGCAAAAGATTGAACAAGGAGAGCTTGGATTTAGGGTTTGTTTCCTAGCATTTTGTTGTTTTGATAATATTTTGATTATGCAGATTTTAATGAGAATACAATTGAATTCTAATCTCAGATTTATGTTTGTCTTCGTGTTTTGATCTTGGGTTCATATATGTTAATGTCACAAAGTGAGTTACCATATGGTGTACAAATTATATTGTGGGATTATCTTTGAGTTCCTAACAAAGTTAGGATTAAAGTCTTCAAGGTAGTTTCAGTGAACTCATGGTTGTATAGGAATTTGATGATTAGGTTTGGGAGTGAGAGGGATAATAGGCAAAGCACTTATTCTAAGTTCAAGGGTGTTTGAGTTAAGATTTTTAGTTGATATATGTTATTGAGTGACTCTATGCCCTAGGTTAAGGCACTGATCCATTCTCTAAAAGTATTTCATCATCATCAATCACAAATATAAAATGATAAAATCTTTAAATCAGTTAATAAAGGTTATAAATGTATAATATTTAGTGATTCCTTTCAAGAAGTGAATCAAGGGTACAACCACCTGATCATCTAGGCTCAAAGTGTAGGAGAATCCTTTTTGATCCTTGTTAATTGACCCTCTTCCTTGAGGACTTTGCAGTGGTGATAGAGTCAGTGAAATTAAGATGTCAATCATAGTGTGAACGTGCAAGTAGAAAGAGAAGGGGAACCAATAGAATGGTGACTCTACTGGGGAGAGTCTAAAGATAAAAAGTGGTACAAGATTCTTGTGCTTTTCTTGTTGTATTCAGTTGTTTTCTTGAAAGGTTAAAAATTTCCCATATTAGGTGGGTGGTGACTCAAAGGTTAGAACCTATGTTATAAAAATAAAAAATCATGGACAAAAGGAGGAATACTAGGTCTTTTGTCAAGAAGCATCTGGAGGTTAGTTTGGAATAGTTACCTAGATCAGAAAAGAAAAGCTGGATCAGGAGAAATGAAGAATCTACAAGTGTCCCTATAAGGGAACATAGTAATGCTAGAAATAGAGCACCACATGTATCTTCAAGTGAGGAAGGATCACAATATAAGAGTTCAAAATCTGATAGTTTCCACTTTGAAGAAATTTTTTATGATACCCTAGTAGTAGCTTTTCAGGATAGGTCTTCACTACCTGGAGATCAAGATGTAGCAATAAGAGAAAGATATTTTTGACCGAATCTCGATCCTGATGAAGATATGTTCAGAAGGCAGACCCATCTCCCATACCAGAATCTTCCTGATATGGATGTATCATGAAGCTTTGAAGATATTATGATAGACCCAAATGATTTGAGTGCACTAAGGTTGTAGTTGGTAGAACAAGATGCCATAAACAAGAGATTACAAAAATAAAGGGAGGTGAAGAAAGTGAATGCACTAATGGAGAGAGAATCTCTTCTTAGAAAGATTAATGAGTTGAAGGAGAGAAACAAGATACTTGCTTATGCTCCTAAGACTTTGCAGCATGATGTTTTTGGTGATCTTGATGCTTTGAGAAATGAGCAGGAATGTTTGTTGCAAGACCATGAATTTGATAAAGAGGGCCCTATGATCAGACAGGTTCAAAGTTACACTTCTATACCTAAGGGTAAAGATGGGCATGAGATTACTAGACCTACTATTTCTATAGGAGAAAAAGGAAAGAAAAAGATGTTGGGACTCCAAATAAGCAAGCCAGTGGCAATACCAAAGATCCCACCACCCATTTCAAATAAGGATATAGAGTTAGAAAGGAAAAGAAAAGAAGATGAAGATTTAGCTAAAGAATTAGAGAGAGCTAAAATTGAGGCTTCTATTGCAGCGAAAAGAAGAAAGATCCAATTTTTGAAGGCCTCATCAGCAAGTACTCTCGGCCCATCTACTACTAAAATAGGTATGCCATCTATAACTACTACTATTCCACTTAGCAATGCTACTACTAGTAATCTAATTCCTACTACATCTACCAAATCAGTTGTTGACCCTAATAAATAGTCAAATGTACAAATGGGTGGGAATGTAGATAAAAATATTAATCCTAATGGGAATACTAGTTCCAGTTTTTAAAGAAGACCTATGCAATTAGAAGGCTATAGGAAAATTAGTTTTGATGGAATACCTGGCTACCCAAATGCCTTTCCAACTGATATAAGAGATAAGATACCTAAGTTTGCTGGTAACAATTCCATTAGTTGTGAAGAACACCTTGGGTTATTTTTTGATGTACTAAATGATTATGAGGTTGAGGGTTAGGATGTAGTCATGAAGTTATTTTTTCAATCCTTGATGGAAGATGCTAGAGATTGGTTCAAGAGATTCCCTGACAGATGTATTGACACATGGGATTCTTTTGAGAAATCTTTCAAAGAATAGTATGGTGATAGGCCTAATACTAGTTTCATGTTGAATGAGTTCATCACCATAAGAAAAAATCAAAATGAGTCTGCAGCTGAATTCAACATGAGATTTTAGAAGGGTATGCACAAATTATTCCAAGTTATGAGGTTAGATGACAATGTTTGTTTAACCACATACTTCAATGTCTTTGATGGAAAAATGGGATATTTGTTGAGGGAAAAGGAACCAAGAACTCTTAGAGATGCTTTTAGGATTGTTGTCAATATTGAAAACAATATGAAAATATCAGAAAAATTGGGTGGAAAAAGAGATGATCCAAAGCTGTTTGGAGATAAGAAGTATAAACGGGATAATGAGAAAAATGTTAGAAATAAGAAACAAGAGGAAGGTAAATTGGATAAGGTTATGAATGCATTGAAGGATTTGAAAGCACCTACTAATATAATTAATAATGCTCTTGCCAATGAAAAGCCTCAATTCAACAATAATTTTAGTAGGCAGAATAGATTGCAGAATTATCCCTATAACACCCAATGGAAGGATGGCAAGCCTATTATCCCTATTGTAAGAGGAAATAATGACAAAGTCATCCCTAATCCTTTGCAAAAGTCTTCTATAAATGTTATAGAGGATACACCATGGTGCATAGCATGCCAGACCCCTCATTCTGTAGAGCATTGTGTGGTTGCACAATCTATGTCAGCATATCAAAATGATAGTACTGAAGAGCTAGATCAGGAAGAAAATCATGATGACATTGGATGCAATATGGCAGATTCATATTTAGGATATGAAGATGATTCTGACATTGATGAAGAAGTAGATGTGTGTTTGAAGAGACACAATCAGGCACTTTTCCATTAGGAGGTTTTTTCTAATAATGATGACATTGATGAAAAGATATGTAACATGAGCTCTTCCTCAGAGACAGTAAATTTGAGAAGACCTTGTTGGAAATATGGATAATGTGGATGCATAGATGTTGTCATTATGGAAACATATGATCTCTACTGAGAGCACAGACTCTAGAATGCAAGTATGGCAAGTTGAAGGAAGAAATTGTCTAAGTATGGATACAGTGATCCTGATAGAGCACCCAATGAAGATTTAGCTAGCGACATCCACTGGAGCAATATTTTTTTTTGTGTAGTTAACTAAAGCTTCTAAATAGTATGAGGATACCCAATCTTAGTGTGCATAAAGTTTGGAGTAGTACAGACAAAGTTATTCAAAGTTTACCAAAGATAGTTTTGCAGACAGAACAGTTTTGGAGACAGTATTAGCGAAAGAGTTAAGGGATTGTTTTTCTTGTCAAAATAATGACTTAACATTATGAAGGGACAAAATCCTATATGTTTACCCTTGGATAAAGATCTTGGAAGCTGACCATATTAAGTTATTAGCTCTAATAACTCTTATATTAGGCACACTTGAAATGTAATGAATAAAGAGTAGTTTTGTGAAAAGAAAGAAAAGGATAACTTGTGAAAGTTGTATATTGTAATAGCAGAAAAGGCTATTGATGTAAAGTTGTAAGAAGTACCATATTACAGTCACAAATATTTTGTATTACCTGTTTGGGTAGTGACCTCAACTGGTGATCAGGTTTTTCAATCTAACTCTTAATAGGGTTAAGGCTTCTAACAAGGCCTAAAAGTCCTTTAACCAGGACATATCTACTATATATTGTAAACTGAATCTTAACAAGGTCCAATATCCCTAACAAGATACTTTTGATTAGTGATCTTTGTGGGTACCATCCCCACCAGGGTTTTCAATTGGCTAGGGTTTCCTCAAGAACATATCATGTGTTATGAGTTCTTTCTATTTACTGCTATGTTTTTTATTCAGCTTGATAATCTTTGTATGCACTAAAGTAATCTGTTATATCCATAAGTGGGAAAAAGTAAAAGTTTGTGAAATATTGATTCACCCCCCCCCCCTCTCAGTATTTCCTATTTCTAACAATTGGTATCAGAGCACAGTTACTCAAAGAAGGAACATTCAAGGAAAGCTTAGTAGCTTGAGTAAGATCTCTATGGATATGGATCAACTTCTGAAGAATCTTGAAGAAGCTCTTGAACAAATTGATATGATTACTGATGAAAGAAACTCTTTAAGAAGAAAGTATGAAGATGCAAAGAATGTTATTGACAAATTAAAAGGTAAGATTGAAGATCTGAAATCTGAAAAGGAATCTGATATTCTTGTTAAAGATTGTGATGAATTAGAAAAAGAAAATGAGATCCTTAAGCATGAATTGAATATAGTAAATCTAAAGCTTAGTATGAAAGATGGAAATTTGAGATTTGATAATGAAAAATTGAAAGTTGAGAATGAAGATCTGAGGTTAAGACTTGAAAAGGTAACATCTGAATCTAAAAAAGTAAAAGTGCAGTATGCAAAACTTGAGAAGTATAATAAAATTGTAAAAAGTGAATTGACTCAATCTAAACAACAACTTGACAGGCAATATTCTAATGGTGATAGGATTGAAAAACAAATTTCTTTTTGAGAACCATTCTTTGATAAGACTGGATTTGGACTTAGTATGTTTAGAACAAATCATGAAAGTAAGAAGCCAGATCTGAAGACATCTGGAAGTATGGAAGAAATGAAGCTAACTGAGAACACATTGAAAGATCCACCTAAAGATGAACCACCTAGAAAGAAAGAAGAATCAAAATAGGAACAATCATTTAAAGGTATGCAAAGAGAATTCAAAGGTAGATGTTTTGCTTGTAATACTATTGGACACATGAAGAGAGATTGCACAGGTAAGCAATTTAAACCTCTTAATGGACATTGTTATAATTGTCATGGTTTTGGACATACAACTAATGAATGTAGAAGACCTAAAGTAATTTTGAATAATTATGATAATAGAATGATTAGGAATACTAAAAATGCAGATAAGAAATCTATTGAAGAAATGAATAAAAGAAAAGTAGTAGTATGTTTTAGATGCAACAAAGTAGGACATATTGTTAGAAATTGCAGGTCACAGATTAACTAGCAAGAACACAGATTTGGAAACAATGGAATCATTTGTCAAATATGCAACAAGTTTGGACACTCAGCGAGATTTTTCAAAATGAACAATGGAGGTTATCATCATAACCCTAACCCTTGGAACAATGCAAGAAGGAATGAAAATACAGGAAACAAAGAGGAAGGTTGTTGTAGCAATAAAGATGAAGTAAAATTTGATAAAGGCACAAATCAAGAAGGTATATTCAACACTAAAAGTAGTTAGGAAGGTAATGTATCTGATGGTAAGGATGAATCTTTACTTGACCCTTCTTTAAGTACTTAAATTATGTAAGTTTCTATAGTTTAGCACTTAGGACTAGTGTAGATTAGGAATTTGAATGAGTTAAGTTTTGCATAGTTAGATTTAGGTTTTTTATGTTGTACTAATGATATGGTTAAGTGCACAAAAGAAAATATTGTGTTTTGTGAGGTCACAAGAAGTTTTATGGTTGTAGGTTTGCAAAATCAACTTTTTGAAGTTTCAGTGGCAAAATGAATGAATGCAATGTTAGATCGAGTTAATGTGAAGTGTGATAAGGTTGAAATTGAAGTCATTATGATTACAAAGTGATTGAAAAGAGATTTGAAAGAAGACAAAGTGATTTGAGGTCGATTTGAAGAAGTTTCAAAGCAGTTTGCAGTGCTAATCATACCGAAACCCTAGATTTGCAAGTTGAGGTATTTCTCAATCTTTAATCAGTTGATAAGATGGATATGTCTATGGTTCATAATGTTAAGGATAAGAATAGACCTAAGATTAAGAAGGAACTAGTTGAACCAATTGAAATTGATGTCAGTCTAGCATTATCATTTGTACCAGACGGAGTATTACACATTGAGAATGTTAAAGGTTATTTAGGTTGCAAGTTTGAAACTTTGGGAGATGCAGACTTCAGTGATGATTACAAGAATTTGTATAATAAAGAAATGTCAGTTAAACCAGCTTATGGGCACCTGGAAAACAATGAAATTATCAACTATTCCATGAAGTATGAATTCAATGATGAGGAATGTACCAAGATCATTTTAAGTAGAATCCACAATGGGAAATTCTGGATGTAAGATAGAGTTATTGATATAACTACTGACCTAATTCATGAAGTTACTAGATTATCAAAAGTTGGAGAGATTCCACTAAATGAAAAGAACATGAGAAAGATTGTCTTAGACAACAGTGGATCTAGTTATAATGGTAGAGGAATTGTGATAAGTAAGATTAAGTAAGATGATGTTAGGTACCTTTGCAAGATCCTAACAACTAAATTTTGTGGTAGTTCAAGGGAAGATGACATGGCTATAGGAATGATTCATGTAGCTTATCTTATGTGTGTTGAGAAGAAACCAGTAAACTTATGTGAAATTCTAAGAATTTAGTTGTTTGAAAACTTAGAAAAGATTAAGAAGGCCAAGTATACATAGTTTAGGTTTTCATCTCTGATAGCCTATATTTTTTTCCATATTTTGTGAAGATTTCCTTACACAGTTGACTGGAGTGATAATGTGAACACTATGGAAATAATTAACTTAGTATATATGAAGCACCTAATTGATAAAGTCAATGACAGTGTGAAGCTTGTATTGAAGACTTTTCAGAATATTGTTAAGAATAGATCAAGGATTCCTCAATCCTTAGTTGAAAAGCATAAAGATGGAATTTGTTTTATGGTAGACACTGATTTCACTTACATTGAAGAAGTTGAGCCTAGAATGGAATTCATAGACCCTCTTGGTTATGAAGTATCTGAAGCAGAAATAGTAGGATATGTGAATAGATTGTTAAAGTGTGAGTTGGATGGTCATGTAAATAGGTTTGGAACCTATGAAGAGAATTTCAACTCTGCAATAAGTTTGAAAGAAAAGAAGCAATCTAGTAGGAGAGTTGAATCAACTCTGAAGAAAATTTTGAAAGATTCAGGTATGTCAAGACATGAGTTTGACATAGCTAAGAAGACTGGAGAAGCTTTAAAGAAAAGTGAGAATCTTGTAGTTCCACCTGTGGCATCTAGTATAGATCCTGTTGATCCTATTGCAGTGAAGGTAAAAGTTGAAGTACTTGAGAAAGATGAAGGAGAAAAATATTTTTCTCCTACTCCTAGCAAAAGAGTAAAAGTAAGTGCAATAGGACCAAAAAAGAGACAGAAGGTGATTGTACCACCAGTACCTAGAAAAGTAGCATAAATTAAAGATGATGATGAAGTTACAGTAAAAAAGAAAACATGGAAATCAAGAATTGAAAGAGTTAATGAAGATATATTACAACATGGAGACTTCACTAAGTGAAATAAATTCTATGATCTATATGGATCATTTGAGAGACTAAACTTTGAAAATGAAATGATTACTCATATGATTTTGATAGATAAGAATTTTAGCACCATTCATGGTAAGATTCCAGAAGACTTGTATAATAGGCTTGTGAATAGAAAATAGAGAGCACAAGAAGAGGACATAAAGATGAGAGAACATGCAATTAGGCAGTTCTATGAAGCTAAGGATGAAGATTATGTGAAGAGATTCTTGAAACCTCTTGGAACTTTATTAGGGACTAAGAGAAGAACAATACTCATAATGGGAGGCAAAAAGGAGGAAGTACAGAAAGAAACTGAGCAAGTAGTAATGAAAGTTCTTGCAGATATAGCTACAGGAAAACATGTTGAATCAGACCCTCAACAGAAGCAATCAGAGGAACATCATACAAAGGAAATTGGTATTGAAGAAGTCCCATCTTCTTCACATATCAATATTGGCAAAGAATCAATGGATATTGAAGGCACCAAAGTGACACTAGAGTTCGATGATGTAGTATTTCATGATCTAGAAAAAATTGTTGACAATTTGGCTTTGGGAGAGAAAGAGAAGGATACAGAGGTAGAGGAAGCACCAACTATATTAGAATCAGTTCTAGTAGAGCAGTCAGTTAAAGGCAAACAATTTTTGACAGAGGCCACTACCTCTAGTGCACCTTCTATACAAGTTGAAGACAATAGTGCACCTGACAGTACAAAGAGGCATATTGGTTCAATGTTTGAAGACCTTGGAAGAGAAGTTGAAGATGATGATCAACTTGAGTTCATCACATCTCTGAATAAAATTATTGGAAAGAATAAGAAGGTGAAAGACCTTGAAGGAAAAGTTAGAGTCTTGACAGAAAAACTTGAGAGTGTGATCAGCACTAAGGTATCTAAATCAGATCCACTTGAGAAGGCTAAAATGGTAATGAATTCTTTTGACTTTGAATTTTCTAACTTGAAGGATATTGCAAATATAAAAGTTCAGGAAGCCTATGAAGCAGAAATGAAACAAAATTTAAGTGTAAATATTCGAAATGATATTGGTAGTTTGGATGTGTGTATAAAGAATTTGAGGAGACATTTTGAGATAGGAAATAATTTGTACATACAATGCACTAAATTAGAAATCCTAATAGTTGAAGAGGATAAGAAGATCAGAGAGAAGTTAGATGCTGTCACAGCTGAAACTAACACCTTAACAAGCCCTAATGTTAATATAAGTTCTATAGAGAAGAACATAAGGAAGTTAAAAGATGAAATCAGAATGTTAGCAGAGGAGAAGAACATGATGATAATCAGGGTTAACATCTTGAGAGAGCATGTCTCAATCAAGATATCAATTGTTGAAGATCAAATTGAGCAGTGTCTTTTAGCAATGACATCATTTCAGAAGTTTAGCTTTAATTCCCTGCAAGCTTGTTAGACACCAGCATATGGATTGAGTACTCTACTCAATGTTTCTGACCATCAGGAAGATATGGGAGAAAGATTTTGAATCTTGGAAGTTAGAGTTTGGTGATTGTGTTGCAAGCCTACCGGCTTTGCAATAACTGATAATAAGGTATCAAGTTTTATTATAATTTTTGTACACCCTATCTTTGTCATTATTGTCAAAAGGGGAGAGATAGTAGAAAATTAATTATATATTGAGGAAGGATACTCATAGGGGGAGCTATTCTATGGAGTATGATATTGTATACATATTGTATATCATTTGGCCACAATTTTGTATAAGTATTTTTTGAGGTTTTGCTTGCACACTTAACCAATTTTCCCATATGTTGCCACCAATGAAAAAGGGGGAGATTGTTGGAAATTTGGCTAATTTGGATACATAGATGTTTTCATTATGGAAACATATGATCTCTACTAAGATCGTAGACTCTAGAATGCAAGTATGGAAAGTTGAAGGAAGAAATTGTCTAAGTATGGATACAGTGATCCTGACAGAGCACCCGATGAAGATTTAGTTGGCAACATCCACTGGACCAATATTTTTGTTTGCATAGTTAAATAAAGCTTCTATATAGTATGAGGATACCCCATCTTAGTGCACATAAATTTTGGATTAGTACGGATGAAGTTATTCAAAGTTTACCAAAGATAGTTTTACAAACAGAACATTTTTGGAGACAGTATTAGCGAAAGAGTTAAGGGATTATTTTTCTTGTCAAAATAATGACTTAACATTATGAAGGGATGAAATCCTAGATGCTTACCCTTGGATAAAGATCTTGGAAGCCAACCATATTAATTTATTAGCTCTAATAACTCATATATTAGGCACACTTGAAATGTAATGAATAAAGAGTAGTTTTGTGAAAAGAAAGAAAAGGATAACTTGCGAAAGTTGTATATTGTAATAGAAGAAAAGGCTATTGATGTGAAGTTGTAAGAAGTACCATATTATAGTCACAAACATTTTGTATTACCTATTTGGGCAGTGAGCTCAACTGGTGATCAAGTTTTGTAATCTAACTCTTAACAGGGTTAAGGCTTGTAACAAGGCCTAAAAGTCCTTTAACCAGGATAGATCTACTATATATTGTAAACTAACTCTTAACAGGGTCCAATATCCCTAACAGGATACTTTTGATTAGTGATCTTTGTGGGTACCATCCCCACTGGGGTTTTCCCTTGGCCAGGGTTTCCTCGAGAACATATCATGTGTTATGAGTTCTTTCTATTTACTGCTATGTTTGTTATTTGGCTTGATAATCTTTGTATGCACTAAAGTAATCTATTATATCCATAAGTGGGAAAAAGTAAAAGTTTGTGAAATAATGATTCACCCCCCCCTCTCAATATTTCCTATTTCTAACAGACCTTTAATAGAAGAGATAGATACAATTATTGCAGCAATGATAGCTCAAGTGCAAACTAGAGGCATGGTGGCTAGGGATGCAAATGGGAAAGTTGCAAGAATGTTTATAAACAAAACCAACTCCAAAGAACCTAGTGAGAGTAAGTCAAAAAATGGTCATATGGCAAGATTCAAGAATGTAAAAGGTGAGAAATGGGAACCTAGGGGAGTTGGAGTTGAAAAAACTTCTAGTGAAATAGAGAAGCCAGTTAACACAATGGCTAAAGATGAAAAGATGAAAGTCACAGCTACAACTAATATATCAGATAAACAAAAGGACACTAAAGTAGTGTAGATTGAGATTCCTTCCTCTGCTCTTGTTGATATGTTGGTTGTACTATCTCAAATAACTATTAAGGTTCCTTTGTTAGAATTATTGAAGATTCCTGAACATAAAGATAGGGCTATTGCATGGGTAGATAATGTTCATAATAATGATGTTGCATGCAATGAACCTCAAGCTAAATTTTTTAAGGAAAAGGAAGTTTAGGGATTAGTATCTCAGATACCACCTATATACTTGGATAATTCTCTAAATGCTAGCCTTGAAAATATAGATCCATTCTTCTTGAGTATTTTTGTGAATGGAATGAAATTAAGAAATTGTATGATTGATTCAAGTGCCTCCAATACTATCATGCCTTTTAAGATTATGGAAAAATTAGGGCTCAAAGTTAACACTAGTCAAGGTAGGTGTTGTGCAATGGATCAGAGAGAAGTACCAGTCATTGGAACTATAAATGAAATGCCCTATAGGTTAGCAGCTTATCTAGAGAAAAATTTGACAATGAGTGTCTTGGTGGTGGATATCCCTCCTCATTATGGTATGTTATTTTCTAGGAAGTGGAGTGCTGCTATGGGTGGAAGTTTACAATGTGACTTGTCCTATGCAACTTTCAAGATTGATGACCAGTTTATCAAGATTGAGTGAGAGCCAAGAGTGTGCCACATGATTGAAAGGAATATTGACAATGAAACTACATGCTTTGTGGATACTGATATCAACGCTTTTAGAGGTGAGGTCAATATACTTGAAGGAGAGTCTACCTTATCTTGCATTGATGAGGAAGTAGTTTCCAACCCTGTGAAGGGTGATTTGTGGATGATGTACTTTGATGGTGCTAGTTGTAAAGATAGAGCAGGGGCAGTTATTCTACTCATTTCTCTTGATCGAAATAACTACAAATTCTCTTTCACATTGAGTTTCTTTTGTACAAATAATATAGCATAATATGAAGCATTGTTGTTAGGACTAAAATTGGCACAAAAGCATGGAATTAAATGCATAAGGGTTGTTGGAGATTTTGAATTAGTGGTGTCCCAAATAAGATCAGTGTATGCTTCAAGGAACAAAAGGTTAAAACAATATAGAAATGTTGTGTGGGATTTGATTGAGTGTTTTGATGCCTTCAATATCAAGTGGAAGGATAGAAGTAATAATAAGATGGCTGATTTGTTAGCCAATATAGAAATAAATCCCAGTGACATTACTTTTGTTGGCCTCTTTAAAGTTGAAATTCAAACTAGGCCTAGTATACTAGACAATGTTGAGAATTGGCAAGTTTTTGAAGATGATAATGAAATTATGAGATTTATGAATTGTGAAGATTAGTATCATGGTCAAGAATTAGAGTGTTTAGCCTTAGTTGAGATTATAGAAGGAAGAGAAGTTGTCCTTGGTAATGAAGTCATTCAACTCAAAACTAACAAGGTTCCTAAGGGGCTTGTTGTTCTAGAAACTGTATTTGATAACCAAGACAGAGTTTAGAAGAATATTAAAAAGGAAGATCATATGGATTTGGAAGAGATAAATCTTGGAACACAAGAAGCACCTAAGAAGGTGTACATTGGTAAGGATATATCTCATAAAGTAAGAAAGTCATTAATTGAATTACTAAGAAAATTCAGGCATGTTTTTGCATGGTCATATGATGACTTGAAGGTTAATAGAGAAGATTTGTTTCAGCATGTTAATCCTTTGAAAGAAGATGCCAAACCTTTTAGGCAAAAAGAAAGGCCTATAAACCCTACCTTGGCACATAAAATGCAAGAAGAATTAATGAAACTAAGAGATGCTAGAATTATCAAGCCTATTAGGCATTCTTATTGGGTTTCAAATTTGGTTCCTATCAGGAAGAAAAATGGTGACATTAGACTTTGTGTGGACTTTAGAAATCTGAACATCAACTCATTGAAAGATAAATATTGTCTACCTAATATGGAAGCTATGTTGCAAACCATGACTAGATCTGAATTAATGTCTATGATGGATGGTTTCTCTGGTTATAATTAGGTAATTGTGAAAGAATCAGAACAATTCAAGATAGCTTTTACTACACCTTGGGGGACATATGTTTATGTGAGAATGCCTTTTGGTCTCACAAATGTTGGTGCAACTTTTTAGAGGGAAATGGATGTTGCCTTTTCAGATTTCATAAATGATTTCCTTGTTGTCTATCAAGATGATTGAATTACATATTCCAAGGAGGAAGAATACCATTGTACTCATTTAGAAAAAATATTTTTGAGGGCTTTGGAATATGGCATTTCATTAAATCCAAGGAAATGTGCATTTGGTGTCACTGAGGGTAAGTTGCTTGGCCACTTAGTTGGAAAGGAAGGAGTTAGAATTGATCTTGAGAGGGTGGTAGCCATTGATAAGATTCAAAAACCAAAGAGTATCAAAGGAATTCAGTCCTTCTTTGGTCAGGTAAATTTTTTAAGAAGGTTTGTAACAAACTTTGATGAAGTCACTAGGCCAATATCTAAGATGTTGAAGAAAGGATATGTTATCAGATGGGAAGGTGAGCCCGATGAGGCTTTCAAGAATATCAAGTAGGCTATTAAAGATGCACCTATGCTCAAGGCACCTGATTACAATATCCCAATGCATATCTTTTCTTTTGCATCTTTTCATACTATTGTCGCAGTATTGTTGCTAGTGAAGGCTATGACCAACCTATTGCATTTTTCAGTAAGTCTTTGTAGGCTACTAAACTGAAATATGATATCAATGAGAAACAAGCATGTGCACTGGTGAAGGTTGTCAAGGCTTTTAGATGTTATCCAATGGGAGCAATTGTGATTTCTTTTGTACCAAGTTTAGTAATCAAGGATATTTTTTCATAGCAAGAGGTGTCTGGGAGAAGATGTAGATGGATAAATAGAATTCAAGAATTCAATATTGACATCTAGATTACCAAATTGGTGACAAGAAAAGGATTGGAAAAACTAATGGCTCAATCCAATCTTGAAGCAAATCAGATAAACTAGACTGAAATTGATTATACTTATGATATGGATTATTGTATCTGATATCAAGATATTGTCTACTACTTGAGAAATATGAAGTGTCTAGCATAAATAGATGAAAATAAGAAAAGGACATTAAAGTTACAAGCCATAAAGTATGTGATTGTAAAATGTAAATTGTATAGAAAAAATATAGATTTCATACTTTTGAAATGTGTTGATGAAAATCAGGCTAATAGTTTGTTGAAATAAATGCATGAGGGAGTTTGTGGAGGACATTATATGGGTAAGACCACTACTCACAAAATATTGAGAGCAGGATTCTAGTGGCCCACAATCTTCAAGGATGTAGAACAACTGGTAAGAAGGTGTGATGTTTGTCAAAGATTCTCTGGTAAGCTCAAATTTTCAGGCAATGTTCCCTTAAGGCCAATAGAAGTGAAAACTCCTTTCTAGCAGTGGGGAATAGATTTCATAGGGGAAATACCAAACAAGTCTAGTGGAGGACACTCTTGGATCTTAGTTTCTATTTATTGTTTCACTAAGTGGGTGGAGGCTATCCCTACAAGAAATGCAACTAGTAAGGTAGTAACTGATTTCTTATGGAATAATATTGTTACAAGGTTTGGTTTCCCTAAGAGGATAGTCAGTGATAATGCAATGTGCTTCAGGTCTGCTGAGTACAAAGAATTATGCAAGGGTTTAGGAATCCAGATATCAAAATCCTCACCTTATCATCCATAGGGAAATCGACAGGCAGAATCATCAAACAAAAGCCTAATGAAAATCCTCAAGAGGATTCTTGATAAGAATAAATGAGCATGGAATTCAAAGTTACCATTAGTTGTATGGGCTAACAAGGTAACTATAAAGAAAGCAATTGGTTGTGCACCATTTGACCTGGTGTATGGGATACATGTAAGAATGCCTCAAAAACAACTTATTGGAAATGTATAAGTTTGTTCAGTTATATGATGATGATATAGATGATGAGATGCAATTGAGAATTGAGGATCTCATCAGGTTGGATGAAATTAGAAGAGAATCAGCTTCAAAAAATGCCAAGTTGTAGTTACAAGTTAAGAATTTATATGACAAGAAAGTTGTTGAAAGGAAGTTTGAACCAAATGACTTGGTATTAATCTGGAATGCTAGATTGGAAGATAAAGGGAAACATGGAAAATTTGATCCAATCTAGTTAGGGCCATATCTAATTCATTAAAAATGGGGCCATGATTCATACATTGTTAAAGAACTAAACGGTGATATTCAGGAATTGCCAGTTCATGGACAATTCTTGAAAAAATACTTCAATTGAAGGTATTTTCTTTCCATGAATAGTAGCTAGGTTTGTACATAAGTGTGTGCTTCCTCCCTATTTTGTTTGATCTTCATTTGTAGGGTTTTGTCCTATTGCTCTCTATTGTTCAAGTTTTGTCCAGTAGGTGGTCTTCTCCTCTAGAAATTCTTGATCCTTGCCATGCCTGCAAGAGGCATGCATCCCCAGACAGAGCCACTGTTAGCACCTAAAAATGTTTTTCATGGCTATGTGATTTTTCCTGGTCTCTACATATTTTTGTCTATCTCTACCCTTAAACCCTAGTTCAAATTTTCAAATTTCTAGCCATTGGTGAAGAAAACCCAAGGATGACCTAAGGTTTGTTATATTCTTGTGTTACCTTTATCCGGTCACTAAAGTCCCAATTACCCATGTGCTAAATTTCCCCCATTCACTAGTGATCACTTTGCATGTTATGTTGTTAGGTTATGTTGGGCCCCCCTTTAATATTTACCTAAGCCTAAATCTCCTGAGATAATTTTCCTAAGTGCCAACCCTTTAAAATATGTGGCTATTGTTAATCCACAAGGCTTCCTAATGTCAGGTTCTCTAACATGTGCTTGAGCAATGATACACCATCTGTCAGTCATGACAGGCATTTTAGATTCCTTTTTGATATAATGGCCGGTGCATGATCACATGGAATCTTTTCAAGCTTTGCAATCATGTGCCCACCGTCTAATCTTCCTGTGCATTTAGGTTGACAGTAAGTGGGATCGCTAACATGTGTTACAAATGGTGCCTTTTTATTTGTTAAATAATGTGGGATTAAAATATTTTGGTGGAATGGCAGTACGACAAGATCTAATGACTGGCGTATCATCACATGGAATCTTTTTAGGCTATGTGATCATGCACCCACCATCCGATTAAAGGGGCTTGTATGCAGTGGGTCCAACGTGCTACGTAATGCTGAGGTGCTCATTTATTATTGGCTGAGAGACTAGCGATGTGGTGAAAGACTTTCCAAGTGGCCCTCTGACTATTGTATGGATTAATGAGAACTACCTGATCCTCTGGGAAGAAATGAAATTGATGACCGCATTTTAAATTTTGTCTGGGTAGCCATTTCTTTCAAAATTTGATTTTTTTTAAAGGTTTTTCAGCGATAGAAGGGATTGGTATTCAATGCTTGAGTGGCTTGATCTGGTAGTTGTGATTTTGTTAATTGTTGCAGTATGGTCTAGAGGGTGAGATGATTGTTTGTAGAGGGTCTGTACCATGAAGAAATAAAAAAAGATTTTCTCGAGGTGTGTTGCAGGTGAATCATTAGATTATTTAGCATGGTAGTTTCATGATCTCTGGTATAGTACTCTGAAATTTCTCATAAATCAAGATCATTCTTAGATCTAATCAGACCAAGTTTCTTGGTTTTCCCCCAAAGAAATAAATTTTGATTAATTTCAATTGGTTTGGTGGGTGAAACCCTAACCCTAATCATTTGTAGCTTATTGCATCCTAATTTTTGGGATCCCAAGATGATTAATGGTATATATTGTTGTAGTTTTGTTTTTGTAGGGGTTCCAAGTATTTTGGTCCCAAAGGTTGTTGATGGTGTTATGTTGATAGTCAATGTAAAAGACTGAATGAGGAGAGCTTGGATTTAGGATTTGTTTCCTAGCATTTTTTGTTTTGATAATGTATTGATTCTGCAGATTTTAATGAGAATACACTTGAATTCCAATCTCAAATTTATGTTTGTCTTCTTGTTTTGATCTTGGGTTCATGTATTTTAATGTCACAAAGTGAGTTAGCATATGGTATACAAAGTATATTGTGGGATTATCTTTGAGTTCCTAAAATAGTTAGGATTAAAGTCTTCAAGGTAGTTTTAGTGAATTCATGGTTGGATAGGAATTTGATGATCAGGTTTGGGAGTGAGAGGGATAATAGGCAAAGCACTTATTCTGAGTTCAAGGGTGTTTGTGTTAAGGTTTTTAGTTGATATATGTTATTGAGTGACTCTATGCCCTAGGTTAAGGCACTGATCCATTCTTTGGAAGTAGTTCATCATCATCAATCACAAATATGAAATGATAAAATCTTTAAATTAGTTAGTAAAGGGTATAAATGTATAATATTTAGTGATTCCTTTCAAGAAGTGAATTGAGGGTACACCTGCTTGAGCATCTAGGCTCAAAGTGTAGGAGGATCCTTGTTGATCCTTGTTAATTGGCCCTTTTCCTTGTGGACTTGCAGTGGTGATAGAGTCAATGACATTAAGTTGTCAATCATAGTGTAAACCTGCAAGTAGAAAGAGAAGGGGAACCAACACTTTCTTTTAAGAAAAATCAGGGAAGGGAATTACTCCCAACTTCTCCTTGAGATACTCAAAAGTATCCTTAGGAAAGGGCTTTGTGAATATATATGCCAACTAATCTTTAGTACTGACATAGTCCAACTTGACTTCTTTCTCTACCACTTTCTCTCTTAGGAAGTGATAGTTGGTCTCAATGTGCTTTGTCTTTGCATGCATCACAAGGTTCTTTGACATATTGATAGTGCTAGTGTTATCATAGTGAAGAACAATAGGATAATCAATTTGAATTCCAAAATACTTTATCATCTATTTGATCCAAACAATTGTAGAACAATTCAAGGTTGTTGCAACATACTCTACTTTTAATGTTGACTGAGAAATAAAATTTTGTTTCTTGCTTATCCAAGTGACAAGTCTATCACCAAGAAACACTGCTCCACCTTATGTACTCTTTGTATCATCTATGCATCCTTCCCAAATAGCATCAGTGTATACATAAGCTCAACATTTTCTGAATTAGGATACCATAGACCATAATCTATAGTGCTTTGCAAGTATTTGAATATTCTATTTACTGTCATGAGGTGACTTTTCTTAGGTTTTGCTACAAATATTCCAACTATGCCAACTACATTGGAAATATCAGGTCTATTCTAAGTAAGATATATGAGTTTACCAATCATAGACTTGTAAAATGTTGTATCCACTACTAGTGAGTCATCTTCTTTTGTAAGCTTGCCTCTAGTGATCATAGGTGTTCTTACTGGTTTGCAATCATCCATCTTGAATTTCTTCAATATCTCTTTCACATACTTGGACTGATTAATAAAAATTCCTTTTTCTATCTACTGCACATTTAGTCCCAAAAAATATTTAATAGGACCAATCATACTCATCTCAAACTCATTTTGTATTTCTTTTGCAAATTTTGCACTTAGTTTGTCATTACCTCCAAAGATAATGTCATCAACAAATATAGCTACAAGTAGTAAGCCTTCAGATGTCCCTCTTATGAATAGATTATAGTTAGCTAGTCCTTTCCTGAATCCAACCTTTGTTAGATATCCATCTAGTCTCTCATACCATGCTCTAGGGGCTTTCTTAAGCCCATAGAGGGCCTTCTTCAATCTACATACCATATCAGGTCTATCTGATAAAGTGAATCCTTTTGGCTGCCCAATGTATACTTCTTCTGTCAAATCTCCATTCAAGAATGTTGACTTGACATCCATCTGATAAACCTTGAAGTTTTTAACTGTAGCATAAGCTAGAAATAAATTAATAGCTTCTAATCTACTTACTAGTGTAAATGTGTATGAATAATCAATGCCTTCTCTTTTTGCATATCCCTTACATACTAACCTTGCATTGTTTCTTACTACTATACCATCTTCATTTATCTTGCTTCTAAATATCTATTTTGTTCCAATCACATTCTTATCACTAGGTCTTGGGACCAGTTCCCAAGTGCCATTCTTAATAATCTGATCAAGTTCTTCTTCCATAGCATCATCCTAATATAAATCATTACATGCATCTTCAACACTTAAAGGTTCAATCTGAGATAGTAAACATACCACATCACTGCTAGCTGAGTTCTTTTCTTGTGATTTTGTTAAGACTTTGCCGCTCTAATCTCCAATTATGTCTTTCTTGGAATGGTTTCTAGATGTAAACTTTGGAACTTTAGGTGATGCTGACTCCTCAACTTTAGGAGTTTCTTCTTCACTTGTCTTAGGGTCATTGAATAACACATCAATACTGTCAAACATTTCTTCAATAAATGTTTTACTAGTGGAGGGTCTTGGTTCTTCTTCAATCATGGGTGATTAATCATGATATCTTTCTTGAACCATAAACTTTTCATCAATCTTAACATGACACTTTTAATGATCTTTTTCAATCTTAAATTGAAACATCTATAAGCTTTACTTTTAGTAGAGTAAAGAAGGAAAATACCTTCATCACTTCTTGCATCAAAATTTCCTACTGCTTCATCCCTCTTGATGTAGCACTTGCTTCCAAAATTTTTGAAGTATTTCACTGTGTGAACATTACCACACCATAGCTCATATGGTGTTTTTTCACCGCTAGGCCTCAATTGAATTCTATTGATGGTGTAGACTATTGTATTGACCGCATATCTCCAATAGGTGTGTACAACTTTTCCTTTAATCATGATGGTGCACATTGTATCAAGGATGATTCTATTCCTTCTCTCTACAATTCCATTATGCTAAGGGGTTCTAGGTGCACTCATCTATCTCTTTATGTCATGTTCTTTGTAGTACTCGGAGAATCTATCAGAGATGAATTCTCCTCCTCTATCTAATCTCAAACATTTTATCTTTAGACCAAATTCATTCTCAACCTTAGCTTTGAATATTTTGATCTTCTCAAATGCTTCTGACTTATCTTTCAACAATGCAATCCACATCATCCTAGTATAATCATCAACAAACAAAATGAAATATCTTTCACCATAGTATGATATTTTTTGAGTTGGACCACATAGGTCTGTATGAATCAGATCCAACTTGTTCTCTATTGAATTTTGCTTTCTCCTGAATGAATTTCTCACGTGCTTTACCATCACACATTCCCTGCATATAGTATCAACTAGCTTTTTTATGCTAGGTAGATCTCTTACTGCCTTTACATTGCTTATCTTTACTATGTTATCAAAATTGATATGACATAATCTTTTATGTCACGACCAACTGTCATCAACTTTAGCAATGATGCAGGAGCATCCTAGGTGTAAGAGAAATCTTGCATCATGCAAAAATATTTCTATTTTTGTATTCAATAAAGGCTATCTTGTGTACAGCTGCTATTTATGAAAACTTGCTATTTTTAGTAAGTTGGTCATACGATCTAGGAATATTCTGATTTCACATGTGGAGCTTCATCTAAGTTGTATCAACCTGCCGGTAAAGTTTCATTGACAGATCAAATCTAGCTTTGTAGATATTGAAGATTTTCAGTATTGGCAGCGGGGTACAGAAACTTTGAACTCAGTTTTGAAGGCTTTAGAGGCCCTGAATGAGGTCAAAAATTTGGGTGACAAGCACTTGCACAAGTCAAGCCTATAGATCACTTCATGGCCTTTCTAAATTGGGGTTATAATAGTCAATTAGAGCAACTAGCGATGACTTATGGTCTTCGGAAGTTGGGTCACCTAAAATGGCAGAAAATGATTTTCCTTCAAAATTTTTGTTTAGGTTTCAAAAGTTATTTTGAGCCAACTTTGATGTAATAAATTGTAAAATAAAATAATTCTAAGTTTGGTCCGCCCTTTGGGCTAAATTTCTAGAACCTTCTTCGATGGTGGAAATTGCCTATATAAAGAAGGCCCGTAGTGTTGTCTTAGGCAGTTCTGGGTAGTAGATTTGGGTATTGATTCAAGGCTTTGTCCTACAAAATATTGTAAGGGAATTCCCATGTGGCTTTGCATATTGTAATTCTAAAATTTGGAGTTCCACACTTGTGGAGATAATAAGAAGCCCATTTTCTGTTCTTGCAAATTGTTGTTGTTTCTCTATTTCTGTTTTGTGTTTGTGGTATTAAGGGGAGCACCCTTCATCAAGCAACAAAACAACTTGCTTCTGAATTGAGTTGGAAAACATTACCTCTATTCTTTGAGCCTGATTCAATCATAACACCATCCTTTTTGTTAATGATGCATTTGTCATCTTTGAACTCCAACTGATAACATTTTCCAAGTAACTATCCAACACTAAGAAGGTTATGTTTCAAACCATCTACATAGAGAACATCATCAATACTATTCTTTCCATCCAAGGTGATGGCTCCTCTACCAACTATTGGCTTAGGAGTGTTATCTCCAAATCTTACCATGCCACCATTGTATTTGTCTAGATGAACAAATCTATTTTTATCACATGTCATGTGATGTGAATAGCCACTATCTATAATCCAATCTGTCCTAACATCAACTTGGGAAATTAATGCTAGCTCTTGTTTTTCTTTCTTATCTTCATGATTTGTCTTATTGTTCATTTTCTCTATGATAGCAATGAATCCAATTTCTTCTTTAGCTAAATCATCATCTGAAACTCCATCTTCAACATAGTAACATTCCTTAGAGAATTTAGGCTTGTAGTCATTTTTGAACTTTCTAGCTCTTAAGGGACATTTAGATGCAAAGTGACCAATCTTATTACATGAAAAGCATTTAAATAGAAATTATCCTTCATATTTTCCTTTTCCTTTCTTTTCCCTTTTGGAAATCATAGAAATGAAATCATCTAGTATTTCTCTTCATCATCATCATCAAAATTACCAAAAGCGTTTGCAGATTTCTTAACATGAACTATTGCTTTGAGGGCTCTCTCACTTTTAGGTTCAGTCTTCAATCTTCAAATCTCAAAGGCTTAGATTTTGATGATCAAGGTCTCTCTCTTGAAATTTTATGTAATATGCATGATCTCATCAAGGATTTTGATCTTTCTTTCATAGTCTGGAGTGAGAGTAGTCATTAACTTGTCCATAATGTCCTCCTCTGAAATCTCTCCACCATTGTTACTGATTCCAACAACTGCTTCATTGATCACTTGATTGTAGGCTCTATTGTTTTCTTTAGGTAACATTTCTAATGCATTGTATCTTTTCTTCCATGTCTTTCTGCATGCATCCTTCACTTGTTTGTCTCCTTCAAATATGTCTTCTAGGTGCTTCCATATTTTATGAACTATATCTACCTTCTTTATTTTTGAGAACTCTCCATCAAATAGGGTGCTGATAAGGGCTTCTTTGGCTATTTCATTCTAATGAAACAATTCATTTTTCTTATTAGAAGCATTATCCTTTGCAAGGTCTTCCAAGGAAGGGATCTTGACTACTTTGATAGTTAAAATTAAAAAGAAATGCACTATAAATTAGTCACCATCTTGTTCTTCCAATAAAGATAATTCTCTCCCTCAAACTTAGGACTTTCTTTTCTGAAGTATTCCATTTGATCAACCTCTTGAGCTATTAAAATTTCTCTTTGAGGCACTTGGCTCTAATACCAATTGTTAGGAAAAGTACCAAGAGATAACTGAGAGGGGGGGGGGGGTTGGCTGGGGGGTGAATCAATTATCTACTAGTTTCAATTCTTTATCCAATTAAGTATACTTAAAGATAAAGCATAAACACAATGAAAGAACACTTGAACACAACACAATATTTTGGTTACTGGGAAACCCAAATAGGTAAAAACCCTGATGGGAATTGACACCCACTAATATTCTATACTAGAGTATTATGATCCTTGTTAGAAGATCCTTAACCCTGTTAGGAGTTTCTTTACAATATATTTAGTATAGTAGACCTAGTCAAGGGTCAGACCCTATTAGGGGAGAGGATGCACTATCTGAGAGCTCACTACTCAAAGGGGTGAAGGCTACAACCTTTTGAATGACAAATATACACTATATTTGGATCTTGGTGAACTATGCTTAGACCTGCTATCTGGATCAATTCTAATGTATAGCACAAATACTTTACTTCGACATATAGACCTTCTTTTGATGGATCAACACTTCTCACACTCTACTCTACTCTTCTTATCAACTATGAACCACACTCAAGCAATCACAAATGACTACCTATAAATATCTTTCCTCTAAATGATATAATCAAGTTGGCCTATTAGAACCACCTTGAAATCATATTAGAGAAACCATAACAAAATCCAATAACAATTTAGTTGACTCTAGTAAGAACACAACACATTCTGGGACCTATCCAATAAGATAATTGTAGACCCATGCTACACACTATCAGCTCTACCAAAACAACTGAATCTTTCTCCTCAAGCTGGATTACTTTATTCTCTCTTAACTAAAAATCACTAACTCTTATCTAAACTTAACTCCAAGGGTTCATACCATAATGATAGGCACAACTCCATAACCAATAAAATCTCTGTCAGCTTTTCTGAACAAACACAAGAAACTACTATTGGTAAATTGTGACTGCATAACTTCACTTCTACTTATCATCAAACTCTGCATCCATAAATGTAACATCACTAATGTATCTTCATCATATATCCTAGCATGCAAGGCTCCATGATAACTATACAGACAACCATACATAGAACACTGCTTGTTACTATGTCAGGAACACTGCTGACACCAACTTCTTTATAACTATCTGTACTAACAGTTAGCCTCTGCGCCCATGATATCATGCTATATATACTTAAGGCTTACTACATAAGTCATCCATGCATGCTACTTTCCATATGTTGTCATCAATGACAAACATACAGTTAGTACTGGCCTGTTGGAAAATCTCCAACAGTTGTAAGAAATAAAGCAAGATTGGCATGTAAAGGATACACACAACAAGAAGGAATTGACTATGAAGAAACTTTTGCACCTGTAGAAAGAATTGAAGTATTAAGAATGTTTTTGTCTTATGCAGTTCCTAAGAAATTCAAAGTGTATTAGATGGATGTGAAGTCAATATTTCTGAATGGAGAGTTAGAAGAAGAAGTCTACAATGAGAAACCTGAAGGTTTCCCTTTAACTCATGAAGGGGACATGGTATGTAAATTGAAGAAAGGTTTATATGGACTTAAACAAGCACCTGGAACTTGGTATGCAAGAGTGGATAAGTATATGATAAAATTAGCATCTACTAAAGGTAGAACAGACAGTAACTTGTATATAAAAGATCTTGAAAATGGTTTGTTGGCTGTAGTTATTTTTGTTGATGATATTATCTTTGGAGAAGATGAAGCCAGTGATAAATTTGTAGATGAAATGAAGACTGAATTTAAAATGAGTATGATTTGTGAGATGAAATACTTTTTAGGACTATAGATAACACAAAATAGTGATGGTATCTTTCTATGTCAAACAAAGTACTTGAATGACTTATTGAAGAGATTTGGAATGGATAATTGTAAGCTAGTTGGCACACCTATGGTAACTGGACACAAGTTATCTAGCATAGATGAGACTCCTATAGTTGAATAGAAAAGTATAGATCTATGATTGGGGGATTGCAATATTTGACTCATATAAGACCAAACATAGCACATGTAGTTGGAATCTTTGCAAGATTTCAATTTGATCCTAGAGAATCATATTATGCAACAGTGAAAAGGATACTAAGGTACTTGAAAGACACAATTGAACATGGATTATGGTATGAAAAATTTGATGACTTTACCCTATGTGCATATACAAATGTAGATTGGGGAGGTAGTGTTGATGACAAAAAGAGCACCAGTGGCGGATAATTTCTCCTTGGAGGAAGACTGGTGTCTTGGCTAAGTAAGAAACAAAAATGCATTTCATAGAGCACATCAGAAGTAGAATATGTGGTAGTTGCAAACAATTGTAATTAGATAATTTGGATGAAATAAATGTTGAAGGATATTAGAATAAAATTTTTTGAGCCTATTGTTATACATTGTGATCACACCAGTATAGTTAGTATGTCTAAGAACCCTATACTAAGTTCTAAGACAAAGCATATAGAAATAAAGTATCATGTAGTAAGAGAGAAGGTTGGAGAAAAGGAAGTCAGACTCGAGTACATAAGTAGAAAAGAGAAGATTGCAGATATATTTACACAGCATTTTCCTAAGGATATATTTGAGTATCTGAGAGGTATTCTTGCGGTTATGCCCCTGCCTACTTTTGAGAAGTGATGCAGATTGTTGCATCAGTCCAGTGGTATATGAGCCTTATTTTTCTTCTGGACTAGATGTTGGTACTTCCTCTATGGGGGAAATTATGTTTTTGAGTTGAGTGATAAGGACTCTAGTGAATGTATTTTGTGAAAAAGTGTCTTTTGACATTGAAGTTGTTGTTGACATAGTGATGTATCATTTTTCATTGATGTCAATGAGGGAGAAGGATACATGAAAAAAGCCATCTATTGAAGAGAACTTGAGGGAGAAGGATACAAGAAATATAAAATGTAAAAAATAAAAATATTTGACCATTAAATAGGAAAACGAAGCAAGATTTAATTAATGAAGAGGATTTGAAAATCATTTCTGAGCAGCAGTGTTGCAATGTTGGTATTCATGGAACTTGGATGTTTTCTTCATCTATGGTGCCATCAATGCCAATGGGGGAGATTGTTAGGAATGAATTTTGAATATATCCTATGGGGGAGTATTTGCAGCCATTTTTTAGTAGTTGTTGTTGTATTCATGATTGTGATTGTCACTAATGTCAACATAGTGATCTACTAAAGATTAACAAAGAAGCAGACAATGTTTGCATTAGCACACATGGGATATTAAGGGTCAAGCTATGTGGAGTTGAGGATTTAATCTATGATTTTTTTAAAGATTTTGGTTAAGAGCGCACATGAAAATTCATCTATTCATGACATTTATGCATAATTTAGTTGAAGCAGTTTCCAAGTAGTGTTCCTGAGAAGTAGTTTGCAGAAATCAGATGATATCTCCTAATCGGGATAGAATCTGAGCATGTGGAGCTATAAAAATGATGAAGACATGAATATTATGATGTGGACATGATAGGAATGTTAGAGGTCACATGAGTGAAGAGTTATCTTAATTGGAAGCTAACAGTTTTATGTAATTATGGAATTTTGTGTAACATATGGAAGATTTTTATTTTATAATTATTATGCCAACTCATTTGTAATTATTTGAGTGTGGTATAAAGGAAGGATTTTTTTCCTTGCTATAATGTAAGAACTTGTAAGATTTAGTAATATTTTGTGAAAGAGAATTTTGGAATTGTGTAATACTTGTTTTAAGAGGATATGTGAAGTACAAAGATCTGGTATTGAGATATGATGAAGCAATTGGTGCAATTTGGAACAGCCAGAGGAGAAGTTATAAGTTTTGGATATTAGTAATCTTTTGGTATTATTATATTGAGTAATAGAGAGATCAGATGGATAGTGTGTTGCCCTCGAAGGTATTTGGAGAGTGGGTCCTTCTGCCTTCCATAACTCCTAACAGTGTTAGAATATTTTAACAATGATTCAAAGTCTCCTAAAAAAGACTCATATGTACTGAATTTATTTCAAAAGGCTCTTCATAGAGTCCATCCTCTCACAAGTAACTTTCATATTAGTGCATCATTTGTGGGCATCATTCCAACCAGGGTTTACTCTTTCATCAAGAGGTTCACTAGTCAACATATATTGTGTTATTATGTTGTTGTGTATGTCTATCTTTGTATTGTTGAAATCTATTAAGGATGATAAAATTTGTATTTATCTAATAATTGATTCACCCCCCCTCTCAGTTATCTTAGTGGACTTTACATTCTAACAATTAGGACATAACTACAAACTATCAAGTCTTTCACCTTATCATTGATTCTCCAAATCTAAATATACTTAACCATTACTTTATGAGATTCGGGGAAAGTATTCCTTTTAAAACTCATTTCAAAAGGATTCTTGACTTAACTGTTACCTTGCGAGATCATGAGAAAACCATGGTGCTAGATTGTTGAAGGTTGAGAGATCACCACCAAATATTGGGAGACTTGGAGAAAGCCTTTTTTCCAAGTCGCTAGATGAAAACAATTAACTTCATGAGACTTCAAGATTAATAGATGACCATGAGAACATTACTCAATCGCTTAATCTCTAGATCATTATACTTAACTTATAGATTTCTTGAGACTTGGAGAATGAAGAGAAACAATAACCCTGTGCTAAATAAGAGACTTAAGTGACATGGAAAAGTAATGCACAATTAGATATTAAGTACATTTTTTCATTTAGACAAGGAAAATTTTATGAAACCCTATGAAGAAAAAAAGGACCTATTTTCTCAAGGTAGGGAATTTTTCAATGGATCTCAATAGAATGAAAATTTGGCTACCAGTTCTCTCCTTTACCTATCAGTAGTCTCTTAGCCAGCAATGCTTCTAAATCTTCTTATTATTTCTCTTTAGCTAGGATACTTCCATATTCATTTCCATATGAATTAATATGATTCTCTCTTTCTCTTCTTCATTTCCCAATATTCATAGATGATTTGAAGGTAGTTTCAATGGTCAGTGGACTATTATCATAATTGCTAAGCTCAAATGTAGTAAGTTTACTGATTAAGGCTTCAAGAGTAACAACATTATTTGGTATGGACCTCAGTTCCTAAATAGAAGATACTCTAATTTCATAATTGGAAGAAATATTTTTTTAAATTTTACTTACCACTTCTTCATTAATCAATGTTCTACTAGCACCTCTGATGGAACTTACAACTTCCTTGATTTTGCAACTATATTGAATAATTTTATCTTCATCTTTCATTCTCATTGGATCATACTTTCCTCTGAGACTATCAACCTTGTCTTTTTGTATATTCTTATCTCCTCCATAAATAAGTGTAAGCCTATTCCACATCTATTTGAATTAGCACAATCTGTAACATCATTGAATTCAACATTGTTTAGGGAAGAATAAATTTCTATCATAATTGAGTTGTGTTCCTACTTTTCTCTCATCTAATCAATTTTCCTGGGTCTAGGAGGTGGTGGAGTATAATCATTATCCAAAAGATTCAGTATATTATCCAATCCCTGATAGATACAAAATGTAATCATACAAAATGCAATTGGTATGTATATAACCAAATAATTTTCCAGTGTCCTCTCTGCATGCATAAAAATGAGGGCTTAAAATTATGGATAAGCACTAAACCATTGTCATGCCCACAAATTTAACACAAAAACACACCGACTGTTTAAAAAAAATTGATAGTATTACTTATATTAGTAAATAATATAAGTTCCAAAAAAAAAAACCAATGTACCACAATAGTTTAAACTCCTTGCTTGTATTGTCGGGATAATTAATGATATAAACTGATTTTTGTAGATAAGCTACCATGTATAATAGTATAGGTATAAACATTTCTTTCTTATTAGTGATTATTGATCCAATTTAGTCAATTTTTATTTGTATATTAGTTTTAATGTTGAGATATTCTTGTTACATTTTCACCAAATAATTTTATTATTTCATTAATTACTCTCTCTCTATCTCTCATTATTTTTCATAAGATCTATGCTTTATTATATATGTATATTATGTAGTATATATATATATATCTATATATGTATATAGTATATATATATCTATATATGTATATATATATATAGATCTAGTATATGTATATGTATATATGTATATATATGTATATATATGTATATATATATATATATAGTATATACATATATAGATAGTATATATATATACATATATAGATATATATATATATACATATATATATATACATATATATACATATATATACATATATATACATATATATACATATATATATATATATATATATATAGTATATATATATATATATATATATAGTATATATATATATACATATATGTACATATATAGATATATATATATATATATGTATATATATACATATATGTATATATATATATATATGTATATATATGTATATATGTATATGTATATATGTATATATGTATATCTATATATAAGTACTTATATTAGTAAATAATATAAGTTCCAAAAAAAAAACCAATGTACCACAATAGTTTAAACTCCTTGCTTGTATTGTCGGGATAATTAATGATATAAACTTATTTTTGTAGATAAGCTACCATGTATAATAGTATAGGTATAAACATTTCTTTCTTATTAGTGAGTATTGATCCAATTTAGTCAATTTTTATTTTATATTAGTTTTAATGTTGATATATTCTTGTTACATTTTCACCAAATAATTTTATTATTTCATTAATTACTCTCTCTCTATCTCTCATTATTTTTCATAATATCTATGCTTTATTATATATATATATATATATATATACATATATACATATATATACATATATATACATATATATACATATATATATATATGTATATACATATATGTATATATATGTATATATGTATATGTATATATGTATATATGTATATATGTATATATATATGTATATATATATATATTATACTATGTATGTATATATATATGTATATATATATATCTATATATATACACACACACACACTTATTCCAATTACTTTTAATATAATTATATTAAGTTTATTGAATTATAACTTATTCACAAATGTACTATTTAAACATATTTCTTAATTTTGAGTTTATTGCTAGATTTTAACTATTCCATCATATTCATAAGAGAATATATGATTGATAAATGATATATATTATTAATCAAAATTTACAACTCATAAATATAATACAATATTATATTACAAAACTACAAGGTGAGTTTTCTTTTAGATCTAATTATTTAAAATCAAGATAAGAATAATATTTCATACTTATCCCTAATTTTTTGTATAATAAAAATTAGAAACATTATTTGTCTTTTCTTTGATTCCTTTCTTTAAAGGAAAGATGCTTGAAATGGAGTGGTATAACACAAAATGTATGACTTTTTTTTAAATATTTATTTTTTTCATTTATCTTTCAAACATAATATTTTAGTCACAAATGATTATGCTTCTATATGTAAAACTATTGACCAATGATTAGTTTGCTTATTGGCCAATCTAATAATCTCTCTTGATTATTATTATAATTATTATTATTTTTCTATATTTTTGCATATTTTTCTTTTTAGAAATGACTAAATTGCACTCCAAATTATTGGTCAAATTTATCTACTTAATTTATTTTAAAAGAACAATATCTCCAACATGATACTTTCACATTTATTCTACTCTTAAATTTATTGATTTTTTAATTTGCCAAACACTAGAGACTACACTTCATTATCATTAAAATATATATATAT